>LHUT01001633.1:9156-20859 GCA_001412135.1 Silene latifolia subsp. alba
CGATTAATCTCAGTTCGACGTCTTGTAGTTGGTCTTTTTTGGTTGTGTGACTAAATTTGCGGTTTCTGTCGTAATATATTACTGACACTTCACATCATCACTCTTTGATTCTGAATTTTCTTAACAGAAGCGACGTATGAAGTACTGCCCCGTCTCAATGAAATTGAATTTGGCAGTGGTGTGATAGATGAGCTTTTGTTTGTTGACTTACCTCGTGAGCGTCGGTTTGTTAATGGAATAATGATGTTGGAGTATGGAAAAGCAGTCCAGGAGAGTGTATATGAGCAACTACGTGTTGTTCGTGAGGGCCAGCTTAGAATTATATTTACTCAGGAGCTGAAGGTATTAGGTCATGGACCTTTTTGCAGTAAATTATTTGTTACTCTGTTGTCTTGTTAGGCCGTTTTTTATTTATTTATTTTTTTAAAATATCACAGCCACCTTTTATGAATGACAGATCTTATCATGGGACTTTTGTGCACGGCGGCATGAAGAGCTACTTCCGAGGAGGTTGGTGGCACCTCAGGTAATGGTTTTTGTTTCTAGTTTGCCGAGGCTTAATAATTTTTACATGGTTGGAATTTTATTTTGGCTGTAATTTTTCTTGCATTGATGATTTCTCACCTAATGAGGCCATATCTAGGCTCCACTTAATTGATTTTTTTTCCCTCACTCTTGTTCTTTTTCTGTATAACTGGTCTCACCCTTTTTGGACGTGTCTTGTCTTGTTTTGAATATGTGTAGTGCCTGATCATGCAGTTATATCGTAGGTGCGATCCTGAGTCTATGTGATGAAGGTTTTGTTTACATTTTTTGATAATTCTGTGTAGAATGCACATGTTGTGTTATGTTGGTCAGGCTAAGAATGTTTGGAATCTTTGGTTGGTGAATTTATAAGGAAAGGGAGGGGACCATTTTCCATAGTTTTGATATTAAATTAGGGGTGGGAAAGGGTGAGAAATGGAGGGTTCCATTTTCTCTTTCACATACCAAATCCTTTCATGATTGACATTATTTGGAGGGAAAACGAGTAAAATGTACCTTACACTGGCGTACACTCTCACATGGGCGTGCTAAAACCGTTCTCATTCATGGAGTCTTATTCATTAAAATGAATGGCCGTATTTGCTAAATAAATAAGCATATTTATCAAAACACGTCATACTCATGAAAAAATATTGACTAAATAAAGCAAATAATTTTGTTAATTCATTTTGATTAATATGCTTAACTCCGTTTGTTTGATAAATATGCCAACTCATCTTAATCAATGCGATATTTTGGTGTAGGGAGTACCGTACTCCCTGATGTAAGATTTGGCAATTTGGGAACATGCTCATCCTCCTCTTCTCTACTTTGCCCTCCCTTCATTCCTCTTCCCCCTCTTCCTATCCCTTGTTCAATGCTACCCAAACAAGCTCCAACGATCAATTATTCTAATGCGTCTTCTCTTATTCGGAAACATTTTGAGGGTAAAGATAGGCTTTGCATAATGTGACAGTGCTTTTGAATGGATCCACAGTAGAATTAGTTGGAGTTCCATTTTAACTGATTGAGAAACGGTGAACTGACTTGCCAAGGACTTGACCCAATTACCCCATTTTTGAAGTTAAAAGAGCCATAACATTTGGCCTGCCCTAAAGATGTCTTGTTACCATATCTTGTAGTACAGTTGCATATCTGTATAGTACGTGTTGATGTGCGTATATATTTGAAATATTGCTGACCAAGCAGGCAAGTACCGTGAGTGACAATTCTTAGTGCCTCTCTTTTGAAGATACTATTGCAATCTCATAGCTCATGATTACAGTAGAATAAATCGACTATGTACTTATTGACAGGTAAAGCAGCTACTTCTGGTTGCTCAAAAATGCCAAAGTACTCTATTAGAAAGTGGAACTGAAGGAGTTTCTTCCCAAGATCTGCAAACAAACAGCAATATGTAAGCTTATTGATCTTTTGTCGGTGTCATACTATTCTTTTGTGATCTTGAACTTTTTTTGAATCTTTTGATCTTTCTTTAACCAAAAAAGTAAAAAATTATATGTCATATATGATATCTTCATTGCATTGTGAAATTCTCTGTTACAACAGGGTTGTAACAGCTGGTTGCCAGCTTGCTAAGAGCTTGGAGTTGCAGTCACTTAATGACTTAGGTTTCTCGAAGAGATACGTGAGATGTTTGCAGGTTTGTTGCTATAGTCTATTTTCTGATGATAGCTTGTTTGCCATTCGTGCCTTTTGTTATACGTTTTTACTGTGGGTTTTGACAGATTGCTGAAGTTGTTAATAGCATGAAAGACCTCGTAGATTTTTGCCGGGACAGTAAAGTCGGGCCTATTGGTAATTTACTCCCAGCTGCTTCATCTGAAATTATCAATGCTTCTCTTGTTTTTTTCTTAGATACTGTTTTGACCGAATAGTATTGTTGGAACTTGGAAAACATCTTTATCATACTTTCTTTTGATTATTGATTACTGAAAGACTTGACGAAATGACGAAATGACCGTTTCACCTTGTAAATCATGAATCTTGTATCAGGCGGTCTCACCTCACCAACCAAACACATTTGTGTTCCTCATTTAGTTATTACAGATTCTCTTGTAAGGCGGACTCATGATAAGATCCATTAGCATTGGTCATTAGTGTTACGGATTTTAGTTAAGTTTTTGTCATGAGACAAACCTAACTGAATTCTGACCAAAACTTTGATCATGCTTTTTGTTCTGCAGAGGGGTTAAAAAGTTATCCTCGGGTAGCTCCAACACCCAGGAACCCGATGCATAGGATGCAGGAAATGGAGCAGCTTTCGAATATGCAGGGTCTGCCTACGGACAAGAACACGATCAATAAGCTCCTGGCAATGCAATCAGGGATGAGTAATAACCCAAATATGCCAAACAACCATAACAGTATTGCCAATAATCGTGGTGCACTAAGTGGGCCCACAGCTACTGCAATAGCCCTGACCAACTACCAGAATTTAATGAGACAGAACTCCTTCAATCCGAACACTAATTCACTTCACCAGGAAGCTTCATCTTCATTCAATAACTCAAATCAAACTGCATCTTCTTTCCAAGGTGGTCCTGGCCTCTTATCAGGAGGATCAATGCAGAATTCTGGATTCTCAAGTGCTCAGCTACAGGGGCCCCACTATCATCACCTTCAGCGATCTCTGAGTAGTAATGGGCCTCCACAAGCCCTGCAAATGAGTTCCGCTAATCAACTGTGCGCGCAAGGCCAGCAACTTGGTCCGACTAATCAACAGTCCGCACAGGGCCAGTCTTCAGAACAACACATTATCCAGCAGTTGCTGCAAAGTGCCGGCAGCAATAACAGTGCAGGTGGGCCCCAGAGAAGCTTTGCCGGGCAAAGTATGAATGCAGGCACAGCTTCAAGTAACTTAGGGTATGGGAATAATGGTGTGGCAGCAGGCAATGTGACCGGAGGCGGGGGCCCCAGCCTGAGCAAAAGTAACAGTTTCAAAGCTCCTGCGAACAGCGACTCTTCAGCAGTTGGAGGTGGTTCAAATAATCAGAGAACACCCGAAATCCCCCAAAATCTTAGTCTGAGAGATGACTCGGTTCCAGATTTACCTCGTGATTTTGGAGATAACGACTTTTTTGGGAGTGATCTTCTAGACGACAATCTGGGGTATGAATGGAAGGCGTGATAACTAGACGGAAATGGGTCATTAGCGTTCATTAGTCTTGTACAGGATAATTGAGTGGGGTATTACATTCTACTCCATACTACCTCCTTTTCTTTTTGATTTGAAATTTGAGACTTTTTACTTGGTGTCTTTAAAGTAGCAGTCTTTTGTGGAGTTTTGTAATTTGAGTATTAAAAAGTGTAATCTATGATGATACAAACCTTACCTAATGGTTCAGTAATGCGTGTTCAACACTTTTACTGAGAGTTTCCTATGTTTTATAGCTCGTTTGCTACTGTAATAATGCTTTAGTAAACTTCAGATAAAATGACGGTGCATATCAGCTACAACTCTACAAGTGCTGAAGCAGGAGTCAGATTGTTGGACTTGGACATTGTAATTTAAGAAAAAAGTAGTACAATTTGGACTAAAAAGAAGTCGTGTTGAAGTGAAGTGTCTTGTCGTTTGGTTATAACCGTACAAGGTTACATTTTCGATTATGGAGCATTTTCTGGTTGAAACTCATTTTGTACTAAAGTAGACTAATGAAGAAGAAGTGCATCATCAAAACGTTCCAATTAGACTAATGTTCATCATCGAAAGTTCGAAACGTTCCAACCGTCCATACCTAGTTACTTACAAAAATGCAGCATACTTAGCCATATTTACTTCAAGTTTAACCACAGCAAAAAAGAGCTATCTAACGCTTAGTTTTATATTCTATGAACAAGGAAGCAGGTGTGAGGGGCCTGCCATCAGAACTTAAAAGCTCAGTCAATCAAGCTTTAAAGTCGGTTTGGGGTCTTTCTGAGAAAATGTGCCCGGAATCAGGACTTGAGACTTCATATTCACAACTGGGCTGCTCATGCCTTCTTCTGCCTCGGTTTTAATCACCCTACGGGTCGGGCTTGTTCTTAGGCCGGGGCTGCTGCAGCTGGCCTCTTCTGTGTTCGGTTTTGGGCTTGCCCTACTGACGGAGACCACTTCAGACAAGTCATCATGCATCGCCTCCACCAATCTCTCAAAGTAGTTTCTTGTTACCCTGGTTATCCAAGCCAATGTAATTTATGACTATTAGTATAATTGCAATACAAACAAATTAGAGAAATTTCATGATACTACCAAGTTCAATACTCTACCTAGTTAGCTGAATTAACCCCTCACGGAAGGCGTAGAACTGAGTTGGCGGTATTTCACCAGCAATTGCGTCCTGCTCGAACTCATTGACATGCTTCTCGAGCATTCTCACCAGAGTAACTGCTTGTTCTGCAAAGTTCCATCAACCACAAGTTCAGAAAAATGCCTTAACTCGACTACAGAAAGTTTAAAAGGAGAGGGGCGGAACTAGAAACAAGCAATACCTAGCATGAACTCAACGAGGTTCCTCTTCAGAAAGTCTTCCTCAGGCTGATAATAATTGTAAGCATACATCCATTTAAGAAGACGATAACTATCGACAACCTGTACATGTAAATGAGAATGAGAATGAGAATGAACCCAATACAGTTATGGCCTGGTGAGGCTTTCACTTTCACTGCGTATTGATTTGGGTACCTGTGTATGTCCTTCAACCAGAAATTCAAGCTCTGACTCAGCCATACCCAAAAATCCACAAAGAATCACCATCTGGGAAAACGAAGTATATAACCATGAATATAATTTCCATTAATATATTTGAGTATCTGACAAGTTCAAGAGCGGTTCAATTACCCTTATCTCCTTCAGCACCTTATAATCTGTGAGTGCATTTGCCCTAGCCTGCATAAACAACAATAATCGCATGTCTATTACAGTTCGCTTGCAGTAGAAAATACGAGTACATTTTTTGATCTAATCCAATTTTATCTTGCTTAGGCCGTGAAACTGTCATCCCTCATAAAATGTTATTGAACAGCCAAGAAATAAAATGCTATTGTATTGAACAGACAAGAAACTTATTCATACCGCTTCACTGCACGACCATCCATCATAATATTGGTTAAATCTTTTTAGGGAACTTCCAGCAGCCATTTTCATTCCGTCATTATCATAGTCAATCTGTTGAAAAAAGGAATAACATAAACAAAAAGAATATAAAAGCAATCCATGGAATCTCATACTAGTTCAGTCGGTTCAATAGAAGGAAAAAGGAAAAAAGAAAGCCATCATACTTGTTCATTATATTCATCACCAGGCGCACCTAAGGAAAAAGCATCACTGCATACATGGCAAGGCATATCAGGATACAACTATACAGTACACGAAACAAAAGGTACTACCTCCCTTAGTTTGGATTCACTGCATTTTCCGTTTCTCGGTATTCAAAGCAATTCAGTATCGAACAAGTTTTAGGTCGAGTTTGATAAATAATAATAAAACAAAAAATAGTCTTCAAAAGTCTGAGTTCCACTGAACTTGATTATACTTTCAGTGTTGGACATCTACTTGTGCCATTCGGAGATACAGTGAATCCAAGATAATTGAGCAGTACTTGCGAGTAATACTTATAGTTCTAGTACTAGAAAAAAGCGGTGTTTCTGAAAATTACTCGCGGAATACATAGTTGCAAACGGTACATTGAGAGTATCTTTTGCATGAAACTTTTTCGATCAGCTTCTCACAATTTGGACATGGCTTTGCTTTTGCTAGTAGCCTGCAAGTGATACAGGAAATAAGACAGAGATCCCAAAACCATAAAGTATTTAAGAGGATGTAATAAGATATTAATCATACCAATTGGTTGACTGAACAAGGCCCTCCGACCCCCATTCATCAACAGTGGCACAGTCGATAGGCGCATGAGCTTCCTTACAACACTGCGTTGTCAAATAACCGAAACAACATTTCTCAGAATCTTACAGATTACAGCAATCCCCAAAAAAAATACCAAATAGATTTTTCTTTTTGATTGCAGCAAATTAGTAAAAGGGTCTTACATTCCAGCAGAAACTATGTAAGCACTTGCAAGTAACCTCATTGTTTCTGTCTGTGTCACTAGAAAAAGCGACCGCCGCATATTCACAGCCTGGAGCGGGACACCATTTTGTCTACAGATGGCAAAATTGAGAAAAAACAGAAAAATCAAATGAAAATTAGGATTTTGCCAAAATATATATAAGATCATAAAACAGCAAACAGACTTCATATTAATCAAATATAAAGTTTACTCTACCTTTCTGCTGCCTGCGACGTAAGACTTGACAAGGTAATCGTCAAACTTTTTCAAGTCATCCTGATTTGACACAAGTTCTATCAGCCCGATACCCACAGCAGCTTCACATGATGGTGTAGGGCATCTCAATGTTAAGCATCCAGGACCATCATTGATAGCATCACTAACGTAAGCTGAAAACGACAAAATGAGACAGGCAATGAGCAATATAACATGGATCATCAAGAAACACAGTCACGTAAAACATACGGATTTGGGATGATCACAAAAACTTGTATAAATTAAAATATGGTGATCAAATTCCAACTGCAAAGTATCAGGAAGCTAACCAGTCCAGCAAGCCACACAAATTTGATGGCCACAGGAAACCGCAAACATATTTTCAGCTGCATGTCCTTCCCGGCAGAGACTGCAAGATGTCTGCATCAAACAAGTCCATTTACATAAATCACAAGTACTTATGAAAGAAGATGATCCAAATATTTAAACTTCGCAAAAACAAGTAAAAACACTCACTACATCTTCAGAAGTTTCCACGACAGTTCTCTCAAATAGGCCCACAGCCTTGCGAACCGTCTCTTCAGATGCCAGCCACTCTTCATGGACCCAACTGACCCCCCTGTATGAGTAAATAATTCAGATTAAGCAGGTAGGCACATTGTGTCGATGGCTAATTGTATTATTGCATGAACAAAAGACGACATTCTTACCAGTTAAAATGTTGTAAAAGCACTATAGCATCACTCCGCGACAATGAAAGGACAGTAGAAACCGTTGAAATCTTGCCATCAAGAATTCGACCAATATCAACCTTGCTCAGTATTGTGTACTTTATGGTCTTTATCTAAATAAAGTAGAATGTATACCACGATAAGAATCCGAATACAAGTGAACGATATAGTAACATTTAGCTATGATATGTAAGAGGGCACAAAGAGTATTCTAAGAAAACGAATTCAGTTTCGATAAAACTACCAAACACTCAAACAGTTTCGATTAATCTACTTCGTACAAGAAAGATGTGATCAATGGGGACGACGACTGAATCAACTAACTTGTAATACGAAACATTTAGATTAAAGAATAAATTGTTTAGGAAATCTGAGAAATAGACCTTAGGGTGATATGCAAAACGCATATAAGGAGTATGTGGGTCATCAACTTCAATTAGGTCAATCATGTTGACATCATCATCGTCGTCTTTTTCTCCGTTAAATTCTTGATCAAGCACTTCAATGAGTTCCCAATCATCAAGATTTATACCATCGTCTATAAAACCAAAAAAAGCACCATCAGTTATGCAAAAACCCAGATAATAAAACAAACGAACTACACACGAAATCGTTTATGAACTTAAACAGAAAAAGAACACAAAGTTTATCGCTAATTCAAGAAACAATTCATAAACCCTAAAGTTCAAACCCTTACAAAAAAGTCAAATAATTGAAAATTCATGAATTTCTTGAAGAAAATTCATGAACCCATGTGATGAAACACAGTAATTGACTTAAAACAACAATAAATGCAGTTAAACAAACATAAATTTTGGTGGTTTTTTTTTACTCATTCTAGCAGAATAATAAAATACATAATTACACTCATTTTACGCCGAATTCAGGCAAGAAACTGAATTACCCACATGATTAAACAAACGATTACAATGATTTAATCGGTTTTCAATAAGTTTCACGATCAAAATTAAATAACCCACATGATCAAATGTCAATAAAAATGAAAATAACAGAGCAAAGTACCCACATGATCAAACACACATATACAACGAAAACGGATTTTCCACGCGTTTCACGAACAAAATCACAAAACCCACAATATTAAATGTCAATAAAAATCCAAAAAATAAAGCAATTAAATGGGTTACATCCAATTTAATCCGATTAAAAACAAAAAAATCAAGTACCCACATGATCAAACACAGAAATAAAACGATTTAATTGGTTTTCGACACGTTTCATGATCAAAATTACAGAACCCACATGATTAAATGTCAATAAAATGCAAAAAAACAGAGCAATTAAATGGGTTAATTAGTTATCAATTAAACACATAATTACATCCATTTTAATCCGTTTACAAGCAAGAAAATCAATTACCCACATGAATATACACACAAATACAACAATTTAATCGTTTTTCGATGAATTTCACGGTCAAAATTAAAGAACCCACGTAATCAAACGTGAATAAAAATGCAAATACATTGGTTAATTAGTTATTATTCAAACGCATAATTATATCCATTTTAATCCAATTACAAGCAAGAAACTCAAGAACCCACATGATCAAACACACAAATACAACTACCTAATCGGTTTTCGATCCGTGTGATCAAAATTAAAGAACCCGCATGACCAAATGTCAACAAAAATGCAAAAAAAAAAAACAGAGCAATTAATGGGTTGATTAGTTATTTCATCAAGCACATAATTAGTTCCATTTTAATACGATTAAAAGCAATAAACTCAAGTACCCACATAATTAAACACATAAACACAACGATTTTATGGGTTTTCGACGAATTTCGCAATCAAAATTGAAAAACCCACATGATCAAATGTAAATAAAATGCAAGAAACAGAGGAATTAAATGGGTTAATTAGTTATTACCATGAAAATGAGCAGAAACAGGTTGAGAACGACGAGAAAATGGACTAAAAGACTGGAATTTATCTTGAGAAAAATGGTGGACTAATTTGATCAATCTTAAACCTTTATTTTCCATGTTTTCTTTACTTTTCTTTGTTTCTTGTTCTTAAGAGTATTGAAGAAGTTAGAAAGAAGTTGTGAAGTGGGAAAATGAAAGAAAAATGATGTGAATTAAGGAATTAAGAGGTGTTTTAAGTGTGTGTTTATATTGTGGATTTTATGATGAATTTTCTAAGTTGACTTGAGTTTAGTTTGTTGTTGTGAGTTATGGAGCTAAGTACTAACTATTCAAGTCAAGAAATGAGTTGGAAGTGTTGATGATGTCAAAGGGACTAAGTCAAGGGATTTATTGTAATTCCAGATTCACAAATTCTTGTTTCAGACNCCGTCTTATTTCAAACCAAAAGCAATGATCTTAAGAAAAACGGACCGAGATTCACAAATTCAGATTAGTTACTCGTTCCGTCTTAATTATTTGTCTACTTTCAGCTAAAATACTTTTTAAGAATTTAAAAAAGAAAATGATAACTGAGAAAGGGAGAGTACATGTGAATTGACAAGGTTTTCAATCATATTAATCATGCTTGATTTAGGGTAATGATAATTCAGCTAGTCTTGCTATAGACGGGTCAAATAGCTTGAAAGTGGTGACATTTTTGGTCCCACCACCCCACTTGTTGCTTGTCCTATTAGGAATGTGGTATTGTATTTGACCCGTCTTTAGTTATAGACGGATATATGCCGTCTATAATGAGATTTTGTGATGATAATTTTACTGCCATCTTTACTAATGTCACTTAAATTGTGAGAAAGTAAAATAGTAAGATACACATATAATTGCCCTCAATTTACTACAAGTGCATGTCTTGCTAATCTTTTTTGGTGTTTTATTTAATTTTATTTATCATTTTTAGTTACTCAATATTTGTTTAACTTTTATGTTCACAAGACTAGTAATGGCAGGTTAAATAAATTTTATTACCTGTCCCACTTACAACATGTGCTTATATAAAAAGTTGCTCTAAAAACCCGCAAAATTTTCATTGATTTCTTCCACTTATAATATCTGTTATTTCTTTGATTAATCTTTAGAAAAACAATATATTTTGACATTTTACTTCTTTCTAATACAAGATGCAAGTGATTCACCTACTTTATGGTACTACTTTTGTATAATTCACATTGTATAATATTTTTCTCAAATACAGTTTATATTGAAAGTGGAACAAATAATAAAAGAAATTAAAATGGGGAGTATTTGCATAAAAAGTGGATTGAATATCATATGACTATATGTCACGGGTTTTCTTAATGCGAGTTAGTGAAGGTTGACGCTTAAAAATACTTTGTATTATTTTAAACCTTTAAAATCAAAACAATACTTTGGACGAATAATTAAATACTAGATTGGATAAAACTTAATTAAATAACACTTGATCGATTTTGTACGAGGAAGATAAAGACATAAAATTGTGCTAATAACATAAAAGATGCCACCTTTTAGTGATTACCTTTAAAATTCTTAGTGTTGACTGTTGAGATTACCTAACTACGAGTATCATATTTGGATGGTTTTTCTATCCTATGCCCACTAGGCATAGGATAAGAAACCTAAAAAGGAAAGAATTAATGATGTTTTTCTTGTAAAGTGATAAGATATTGCAATTTTCCATAAAAACATCATTAATTCTTTCCCTTTTTTGTTTTCTTATCCTATGCCTAGTGGGCATAGGATAGAAAAATCCTTTTAAATAAGATAGATTTTTGGATATTTTTGATTGAAAGTTTGGCTCTCTGTTATTATTTTCATGAGGCCATCTTACGGCCGAAATAAAATGATGATGGAGTAGGTTGAGCACTATTTAGGTTTATTTAATGGGGCATTAATTTGTTATATAACATGGCTTACTACAAATCTCTCTCATATCTTTCTTTCAAAGAAAACATTGTGTATAGTTTTGGAGTTGGGTGTGACTCTGTGACTCTGTGGGCTAATCATATGGTTTATCTATCTAGCCGAATAAATCAGCCTAATACATATCACAAGTTTTCATGTAAGATTGATATATCCGCTTTAAATTTAAGACAAATAAGTAATTAGAATATACTCCGCAACAAAAACAGAATGTATAGAGAAAATAAATATATGGGTCTTATATGCACAATTGGGATGACATTTAACATGTTTTAATGTTAAGACGAATATACCCGTATAAAGGAAACTTATTGATTT
>LHUT01001634.1:0-11448 GCA_001412135.1 Silene latifolia subsp. alba
ATGTAAGGAACATTGTTTTTCTAATTTAATCACTTATTTAGTTATGCATGCACTAGATCTAATGAACTGACATTAATATGTTAATTAGTTCACCATTAGAAGAGTCTAATATAAGGTTAATGAACCTAACATTTAAGATGCCAGTTACTCTTTAGTAGCACCTCCTCCAAACTTATTTTTCATGATTACTGGTGACGTGTTAAATAAGGAGATATTGTGACATAAGATAAGACACGAAATAAGATAGAGTGTCTAAACTCGTCAAGAAACTTCTATATCTTAGTTCAAGAAAGTGCAAAACAAGAAGCTATGACTATGTAAATGATTTAATTGATGAAACTTTAAATACTCTCTTCGTACCGTTTACTTGTTTATCTTTGATAGCTTCATAAAAAAATTAAAAAGATAAACAAGTGATTTGGACACTTCATGCATGTGCTATGATATGAAATGATGCAAATTAAAATACTCAAAGGATGAGTATGACTAATAGGTGAGAGTATATTGTGTAAATACACAAAAACGATGGAGAATTTTATGAAACTATAATATTTGCACAAAAACGAGAGAAAATTATATGAAACTGTACTGTTTATTTAGATCACGTTCATGGTAAAAATATAGGGTAACTTGGTAAGGAAAAGCCCTATCACAATAAAAGGGCAAAAAACAAGTATTAAATTACTTGTGTCATTTAACTTTTTTATATGGAGTACATGTGTTGTCTTCATTGGCCATGTACGACAATCACATAATTGGTCAAAACGTTTCAAGTGAAATCCGACTTTCTATAACTCAAGTAAACTTTGACAATAGAAGTAACAAAATATCAACAAAGACTATTACCGACCTAGATGTTTTAATAACCTCATGAAAGACTTATACTTTATCTCCTAAACTATGTTAACTTACTTTGACTAAAAATTAAATGTTTGCCTGAGGTAGCTTCAAAATCTTCACAACAATAAAATACTAACGATTTTTAGCATTACTTTTTCTGGAACACAACCATGAAGATGAAAGCTATGATGCGACTAAGTATTCCTGCAAGAATCAAAAAGACTATGCAACGATTCCAATGTTCAAGGCTGTACCCACTTTGCATCAAAGATCCACAACGAGTAATTAGCCATACTCCAAAATACCTACACATTGAGATAAAAAGGACACTATATAGTCATTAAGTCTGCAAAATATATTGATAACAGAGTAAATAATGAATTTAGTATTAAAAACTCATTATTGACACTTTCTTCTTTTATTTTACACATAACTAGGTAATTAAATAAATAACATTTGCTTTATCAAACGTTGTTAAAATATGCAACGTGTATACATAGTCACGTAAAAAGAAATGTAAATTTTACTTATGTAATAATTTCAACAACTTTTTATTTATTGCATATATAAATAGGTATTCATGTACTTTATATTGTGTTTACGATATATATTACTTTGTTCTACACATATATATTTTGTTAATAAAATTAACATACCTTTTTGCATTTGAAACTACAAAGGCCTCCAAAGCCCACTTCGTGTAAGTATATTTTCCAATTTCGTACATAGTTTTATTATCTTTTTCTTGACTTGCTATAAGAGATAGTACAACAGGTAGAAGCACACACCACTGCAATATAACAAATTACGTATGAAACACACTAATATGTTATGTAATGATTTAAGTTTTATTTAAAACGTAACATAAAATAATATTTAATATAATATTTATAAATGAATAATATGTACAAACACACACACTCACGCACACACACACACACACACACACACAAATATTTATGATTAATATGCTTACCAATTGAGCTGGGCCTGTCTCGAGAAAGATAGCTAATGCATAAGCAACCCCAGTCACACAATAAACAAGACAAACTAGAACTGCGTAGTTGGCTTCAAAACTTGATCTAGGGTTGTTGAAAAAATAAAACATAGAGAGATAAACAAGAGGTTTGATAATGGTATTGAAATGATCAATTGTGTCTTTAGCAAGAAAATATGCCAAACTACTCATTCCCGCAGCACTTTCTCTCCAATATTGTAATCTATCAAGCGTAAAAGATCTCAAAGCTGCAATTTTGCATAAAAGAGCTGCAATAATAAAATATGAAAATCAAAATGTCAAATTATTACATATAGCCTAAATGAAACGGTTAACAAAAAAAAATTAATTGCATTATGTTGGTGATGGTGGTGTGATGGTAGTGGTCGCGGACTCGCGGTGCTAGAGATATTGTTATTTTCATTATTATTTTTATTATCGTCATCATCATCATTATTACTACTACTCTTACTACTGCTTTTACTACTACTATTACTGTTAATTATATAATAGTTCATTATTTGTATACACGAAAAAATCAAGTTTTATCTTATCAACCTAATGTTAAGATATTTTAATTCATGTGATAATCTTTTTAACATTTTTTCGGTCTACGTATTTGAAAATGTTGAATAATATTTGAATTTATTTCAAGGAAACTAATTAATCCTATTATTTTCATTTTAATAAAAAAAATGACGAGTATTACAATTGATATGAGATCTAAATCCATGTTAATGTCTATCATTTAACAATAGTATCAGCCTTATAATTAAATATATAAATACAATTTTCTTTTAAATCAAAGTTAATACAAGTTACTTTATAAGTTATGTATTTTAGAATAAAAATAAATTACTTACATACTGCAATTACTGTGTAATTGTATCCAAGCGCCCCAAAAGTTTCATCGTTCACTTTAGCAAGAGTGCCTAAGCAAGCTCCAGCAAGTAGTAATATTAAATAATCAACTGCTTGTATTTTAGCTTCACGCAACCTTTGTTTTCCAACTCTGTAGGGAAATAATATTATTTTTTCAGTCATTACATACAAATTAAATTGTAACATAAAATAAACCTTTGAAAATGTGTAAATGATGATATACTTAAAGTTTTATTGATACACTCTAGTAATATAAGTACCATTTACAATTTTCATTCACATTAATTTTATTTCTAATTAATCAAGTTCATGATTTTTAATTTTATTGATGACATTTGATATAATCTATAATAACTTATACCTTCCAAGAAAGTATCTATACTGTAGCAATATTCCAGGTGTTGTTCGATTTGACAAGTCTTTTTCTCTTAAAAAATTGTGCATGAGATTATCTCGCTTTAATACAAGGGCGCACGTCAATTCTTGCCAAACATCTCCTACAAAGGATTTATCTGGACGCTTATCGTTACTAGGTCTTGAAGAACCGTCAGGAGATGTAGAAATTTCATCACAAAGATATAACATATCTGGGGGTACGGGATACCCATTATGAAGCATCCATCTTACTGGAAGTTGTTCACGAGTGACATTGGAACCTGATTTGATTATCCCTTCTAAAATATCAATATAATGATCGGGAGGAGTCACTCTCTCCGGTACAATGATTCCAAGACCTGAAAAATACTCTTCAACTTTTTTTGCCGAACCATGATACACTGTAAGACCTCCCTTTGCAAGTAAAATGAAATCATCGAACATTTTGAACAATGCGTAACTGTCCAGACATTTAATACATTGGTAAACAAGTTGATGATAATTATTTTAATTGAATGCAACATAAAATGTTATACTATGTATAAACGAATAGTCCATATTATACCATAAATAATTATTTAGTACCAATGTAAAATTATGCATTATTCAAACTTATTCATTTACACATTCTTTAATCACCCACATAACTTTGTTTGAAGAATAATACTCTTTATAACTCTCATATATATGCATGCAATAAATAAGATAGATTTTATAGATGCTTTAGCTATTCAAGTGTCAAATTTTTCATCATTTCATTTTCCATTTAACTTACCCCCTTATATTGTGTAAATAATTAGTTTCATAGCAAAAAAAATTGATTTTCATCACAAATTATTCAAAATTATCCCCTAAACTTAAAAAGAAATATTTTTTTTGTCGTTAAGCTATTTATTAAGAGTAGTTTGATAAAACTCATTACTTAAGATCGTTATTCTATTTTATTAGCAAAATACATGATAATAAAGTATTAATATAACTCTTATGTTTAAGAATATACGGAGTAATAAATCCTAATTAATAGATTATACAACCAGATGTAGTACAACTGACGTTGTAAAATCTGACTTTATATTAAATTTATAGAATTTGAGTTTTAAATTAAATTTTTCAAGTTTTGTTGTCAAGAATTTGAGCTATATCATAAAGTTTTCGAACTCAATCACTAAAGCATAAAAAAATAACTTTAAGAAAGGTAAAAAAAAAGTACACATAAACTCAGTTAGATATATGTTGATTGCATAATGCTAATATACCGCTTGTTGTAGGATAGTATTTGTGAATAAATTCTAAGACAATTTTTCCTTACGAAAAATTCACGTGGTACCCTCGAACTGTGCCATTTTGCACGTAGTACCCAACTTTTTAAGTTTGTGCAATGATATCCTTGATAATTGATTTTCAAGCACAAGGTGCACTTTTTATCGTTCTTAAAATTTTCAATTTAGCACAAATCACAGACTAGATATCAGAATTGACTAATTGTTTTTTCAAATTGATTACCTCTTNNAAATGGTCATTCGGAAATTTAAAATTGAAGATATGGTTAATATGAGATTTCCGTTAAAACAAACCCTTTAAAATATTTGTCGACAATTTTTTTTCTCAAATTGTAGATTATAACGAGATAATCATTTTAAAAAAAAAAATTGGCCGAATTTGAATTCCGGTCTAGGAGTTATGCTCAATTGAGTTTTTTAATAGCGACAAAAGGGTATGTTATGCATGAAAATCAAACATAGGGGACATAATGTACATAAACTTAAAATATTGGGTATCATGTACAAAGTGTTAAAGTTAGGGGTACCATCCGTTTTCCTTATTAAGAGTTATTTTAACAAGTTTGATACATTTACGGAGTACATTGTTAGTATCACAAACAAAAAGAGCAATCATATTTTTATTTTTCAGGAAAAGAACAATATTTTTCTAATATATATCGACATTAGACAAGTACAAAAAACTTAAATAGAAAAAGGTGTAAATAACAATTGTTTGTTACCTTGGTTGGTGAATAACCATGGATATATTTACACCTTCAAGTGCTTCACGTCGAAGTGCTCTAAGTAGCAAAAGCGATGATGAACTATCTAACCCGGAGGTTGGTTCATCTAAAATTAATAATGATGGTTCCATAACCATTTCTAGCCCTACATTAACACGTTTTCTTTGGCCTCCCGAGATTCCACGTTTTTCAATAGTTCCAACCATGGAATCTCGTATTGCTTGTAATCCCAAGGCTTCAATTACTCTTTCTATGATAAGAACTTTATCTGGCTTGGAGAGGTCATAAGGTAGCCTGTAGGTTAATGTTTTTAAAATAATTATAAATTTAACCATACAAAACTTAAGCAAATATAAAATGCAATAATCTCATGATCACATCCCTTAAGAATCAACATGTTATATGCGATTTCCTAGAAGAATGTAATTTAAATGCAAAAATTGCTTGAAAATCGTTTGAAATTTTCTATATATACTTTGAACCTATATATTTATATGGGTTATGCATTCATCACACTAATCTACAAATTTATTCATCTTACAATCATTAGGCAAAGTACCAAACTGATAAAGTACTTATTATTTTTGCCAAATAGTTTAAGTTACTCGCCAACATATTAAAAAAATCAAATTATGACGTAAGTTTATATTTATAATTCATATAGTTGGTGAAAATCATGATTTTTTCGATGTAGATTAAAACTCCTCAAATGTCATGAATCAACACTACCTTAATGATTCCACATTTTTCTTATTTGTGTATCTCACTCATAAATATCCCTTAGTATATGAAAAATAACTGTATATAAAAACCAATATTAACCTACTCACACTTATCTACAATATGACCCATTTCCCGTTACCTAAAATAGTCGTCTCAAACACATTAACGTTAATCAAACACATCCTACTTTAATAAAATTTGACTAGAATGAGTAGCCCTTGATCATCCTTAGCCAGAAATTAAATTCTATTAATCTACCCTAATTCACCGTAAACTATCACCATTGCTAAATATAACACATTGTTGATCACTTTAGACTAACTTTTTGACGACAACCATTTGCAAACAAAATAATATCATCGATCTCTTTAACACACTAGTTATTCTCATCATCCTTATTTACAAACTATGATAGAGCAAACACTTCTATACACTTCGACAAAGAACAACAAACGTGCACACATACACATATTCCGCTTATTTTTGAATGATTCACTAAGTTGTGGTTTTGGATTTGACATGTAATTAAAAATTCGAGGTTTATATAGGAAATGCTACATATGAGGATTGATATGGAAGTACGGTTTTAGATTATTGACAGCCTTGCTCGTGATTAGCAATGTTATAAATTAACTTATCATTATATATAGGTGTATGTTCTCAAATATACTTTCATAACTCGCCAAATTAGTCTTTAAGCAAATATGATTGTATTAGTTTCAAGATATTACTTACCTGCATCGTGCACTGAACCTTAAATTTTCTTCAACAGTCAGATTTCCATGTACTATATCATCTTGAGGCACAAATCCAATAATTTTCTTATAAGAATGAATAGAATCATTCTTTCCATTAATAAGAATTTGTCCAGTAACATGACACCCGGGTGCCTTGCCCGTTACGGCAGAAAGAAAAGTAGTTTTTCCAGCTCCGGATGGCCCCATAACAGCCGATACACGACCAGGCATAAGTTTACCGGAAATACAACGTAGTAAATGTTTATTCTTCCCTTTTAAAGTGAGTGTTAAGTCTTTAAAAGCTACCTCTAAAAGAGGTCTTTTACGAACTTCAGTATCGGTTGCCATAGAGATTATTCCAGAAAATGTCAAATTCTTATTTTGTTGTTCCATAGCCTTTTCTTTCTCAAGTTGCCCGTAAGCATACTTAAATATCTGGCTCCGAGTATGCAATTCTTTGGCCTTAAAATTTTTCTTTATATTTTTGTCCCCTATCTCTACATTGAAACCTTCGTTACTTTCAGGATCATCCTCGATGTCTTGCATCATTTTTGTTAGATTGCTTGGTTCTTTCTTCTTTGACTTTGAATCCGTGGAGGATGATGTTTGCGAAGCATTCGAAATTGGTACTGAACCACTGTCATTATTGTTGCTTGATTTAAAAAGCCCAAACCCTTTATGTGTCTCTTGTTTAAGTGTCTTTGTCTTAGAGAAAGTACGTGATAACTGTTGTTGAAGTCCTATGGCACGCTTTCGAGCGTTATCTTTTGCCGATTTCCATCTTTCTCGAGCTTGTGCAGTCTCCCTTGCGCTTCGTATCGCTCGTTCTCTAGATCTCGCTAATCGTTTTTCTCGAGTTGTTAACACTTGATCAGAGCAATTGTAAACAAGAAGTAGACTTATACTTAATATAGCCTGCATGTGTAATTATGTTTGGCTCAAAACATTGATTTCAATCACATGGAGAGTAAGATCACTTAATGATTATATTAAATAGATCAATATGAATGATAATCCATATCAATCAATGTTTAGGCTCCACTTTGTCTTTCTAATGGAGAAAGTATCGTCGATGTTGTAACAAATCATATGTCATTTTATATTAATTAAAAGTTCCAATGAATTAAGTTCTCTTTTAGTTATTTTCTTCTAAATTTTAAAATCCTTTAAATGCAACAGTATTTAATTTCATAATCATAATGAAAAGTGGTTTAAAAACTATGTAGATATTGATCATAAAATCTTATTTTGTAGTGTTTCTTATCACTACAGTAAATTAAGTTTTTCTAGCTAACAAAAGGGTAACATATTTGTCATTTGATAATAAAGAGTTTAAAATACATAGATAGTATATGAAAAATTGGTAAACTCTCGTATCGTAAAACCGATAAAAAATAGATGTAATATCATAATAACATGAGTACATACCATTGTATAAATGTAATTGAAAGAATAATTACCATAATTAGGATGCCATAAGCATGGATGTTTTGATTTGTGGCTTTTGGATTGCAACTCGCTAATTTGAAGCATGCTACAAAAAATTAGGAAAAAAAAAATTTGAATGCTGGCACACCATGTTCATATACATTAACATGATTGTCCGGGGATCTTATCATAGAAAATGACACTAAAATAAAAAACAAATACCAAATTCTCCAAACTTCAAGGTTTTCTGAAGGGGCTTTCCCCTTTAGATACCTTGGAATATCTTTAAATACGTCTAGAAACACATTAGACATGTATGACCTTTTGATCAACAAGCTGAAGAATAATGTTCAGCATTGGGCTACCAAATTCCTTTCTTTTGCTGGTAAAGCTCAGTTGCTTAAATCTATAGTGTTTGGGCTTGAATCATTTTGGTGTGCCAATGTTTTGCTGCCTAAAAACAATTCTATAAATGCTAAACAAAATGAGCAAAGATTCCTTCTAGGAAATTGGGGAAGACCAGAGGAAATGGGTTCAGAAATATTGAGATAACATTTGTTCACCATGGCTGGAGGGGGTTTTGATGTGAAGGAGTTGGTATCTTGTAACAAAGAAGTTCTGAAAAATTGAATTTGGATACTTGAAACTAAGTAACAAGGTTTATGTTTCTCATGGAACAAGGTCTACCATTTCTCTTCCACTAATTTTTGGGATGTCATATACAAAGCTAAATATGCATAGAATTTCAGGAGTATTATAGTTTTTAAGGATGAGATACTCAATAGACCAGGAGTACGGGATAGCGCTTCACCCTTGCTGAAATAATGGATATCCATGGGCAAATTCTGTGTTTCAGCTGCTTATGATTGGTTTCGTACCTCCAAGTCAATCCTTTATTGGGCAAAAGCTCTCAAACATCAAAATATTATTCCAAGTCATGGGTTTATCACTACTTTGGCTGTCTAATAGAAACTAGCAACTGTTGATACTCTTATCAACAACGGGATGTATCATGTTAATAGGTATGTTCTCAATCAAAAGGACAATGAATCTCATAAACGCCTATTCTTCCAATGCCCTTATGTGAAAAAAGTTTGGAATGAGGTCTTGAGGGGGCTTGACTTGACAGCCAAAAGTGATACTTGTGAGCAGGAATTGACCTAGAACACTCAAAGGGGTAATAGAAGCCACTGTAAAGAAGCAGCATTGCTGCCACTGCCTATCACATATGGCATGAGAGGAATTAAAGAATCTTTAGAGTGGTTGAACGATCTCCTACTCAAGTTTTGTACAAGCTGAAATTGGTAGTTAGCTGCAGAATGCTTAGTAAAGAAAGGAACAATCTATATGATGTCATAATGTGTAGTCTAAGTTGGGCTTAAAGATAGATAAGCATTTAGGGAATACTCTTTTTATGAATTTCTCTTGTACCCTTTTTATTTTTTTTACCCCATAGTGGATGAATAAAAGGATCATTAACTTCTTGCAAAAAAAAAAAAGTATTTTAACCAAATGTAAAGAAAAAATAAACTTACTTTGTTCAATAGTAGAACCCTTCCTACAATAATGTCTGCAATTTTGGAGAGTCATAAATATTAAACAATTTCATTACATTTTGACTTATGGAAATGAAGAAGACTATTGCATGAAAGAATATAAAAATAATTACATCTTTCGTAATTATGAAATGAATAATGAGATGTTGTCACCTAAGTGCATATTCTTATGTCTATTTTTCATATTATTATATAAATATTATAAATAGGATCAAAAATTTAATATGCATGTCTAGGTGTAATCTCATTTTCTTTTCATATTAATGAATTTTTAGCTAATAATTATAAATTTATGTAGTTAATTAATTTGTACAAGTAGAATACCCAACACTACAAGAAATCTTTTGAGTTGTAGATGGACAAAATGTTCCTGGTGAGCAAAACAGTTCCTCGCTAGTGACAACATCTGACCACATATCGGCTGCACCACAAGTGTGGTTAGGCTTTTCGGGTGGTATTTGATATGTGTACCTGCAAATAATGTTTTGTACTAATATATATATATATCCCACGTAAAAAAAATAAATTTTGAAAAATAAATCAATAACGATGCTCTCTTTTACTTACGGTTCACATGTGCCCGTGGTTTTATTTAGCGTTGCTTCTGGGCAGTAAGCACCTAATGGACAAGCTACATCATATGAACGAGAAATTAGCCTGATTCTTGAAAAGTAGTAGATAAATAATTATAAAATTATACAAATTGCCCTTTATTGTATTAGTTTGGAGCTTATTTCAACTTGTTGCTCGAAAGTTTGATATAATATTGTTTAGGTAACAACAGAATTTCACAACTTTTCGATTTAGTGTACTATATTCATATTCCCCTGATAACCTACTAAATAACATGATCAAATTTTCATCAAAAATATTTAGTCTAATAATTTAAACAAACTAATTAAAATATAACAATTACTCTTATAGAAATTTGCAAAAAGTTATTTTATCGACTATAAAATATATAGTAAAATATATTAATTTCACGATTATAAAATTTAAAACGTTCAAATATAATGTTATCAAAAAGAAATATCTAATTGCCAGAGGGCAGTGTGCGAAGTTAAATAAGCTTTGACGTTATGTTATTTTTAATAAAATATAATAATATAGAAATATTTAAGTAACTCTGATCTTGTATCATTCTCTACTTTATTAGTAATTTTATTTTTGATTAATTTTTCTTAAAAAGAAACTTACGCATCATGCATGTGATACCCTTAGGGCAAAAAAATCCTGCACAACAAGGTTGGCAATCTTCAGTTCTTTCAGGAAGATCCACGCTATTTTTCATATCCACTTTACGATCTTTTCCGGCACTACATGCCCATCCAGGCTCACATCCATCAATCCATGAGCTTAAGTTACAATTCTTGTTTGGTTTCAGATAACTAGAACTTTTTCTGCTTCCATCTAATAAACTAATCATATATATTTTAGCCTCAGCAGCTGTACATACTCGTTTAGGAACATCTGTAATTCGCAATGAAAATTGTTCAACATTAGGAAGTCATGATGTATACCATGAGTTTATTAAATTCATCCATCGTGCACAAATTAAAAAGATTTAATTTAAAATATTCAAAGTTTACTTAATTAGAAATCATTTTATCCTATAGCCATCTAAGCTATAAAATATATGTTGACATATATTTAATATTTGAATTTTCCAACATTAAAGAAAGATTTTATGTAGAATACATGTGTCACCTAATTAAAACTATCACATTTTAATTTAGGCCTTGTTTGGTTTTCATATAGGAGTTAATTTCCCATGATTTTACAAAACATGTGAATTGCTCAGAACTTGTTTGGTTGGCTTCCGGGAGTTGGATTCATACGGAAGTTTTCAATTACTTGGGGGGNGGGGGGGGGGGGGGGATTTTTTTTTTTTTTTTTAGGGGGAAA
>LHUT01001635.1:0-13256 GCA_001412135.1 Silene latifolia subsp. alba
CAAACACATGGTATGAGTTTGGTTCATTTCAACCTCATACCTCATACCTATATTGGGTGAACCAAACACCCCCTTAATGGGTAGTTAAGTCCCAAGCTTAATTTTTTCATTGGCCAGGGTTAGAAATTGAATCTCTGACCACTTGTTTAACAGATTAGAGTCTTATCACTCACACTAGCCAACTTTGGTTCCTATCGATTATGTGAGCATATTAATTAATCAACGTAGTTGCTAAATCCAACACAAGAATCGCTAAATCCTACACATTTTGTACCTCTCTTTCCGACTATGCCCCTCTCATTTCTCCCACAATTAGAGAACCTCCATGGAAAAAAGTAATGAAATCTCCACATAAAAACCCCAAAACCCCGACCAGCCTCCCCTGCCCTCTCCCTCCGGCCACCCTCCCCAGCCCCCTCCCACCGCCGGCCACAACTTTCCGACGCCCCTCCCAAAGCCGATCCCAAAGCACACGGCAGAACACCTATGACCAATCGCCCCACGCCATATCCTTCAGCAATCATTCACAAACCGCCTGACTCCAACCCCTCCAAACGACCACCACGCCTGACTCCCACCGCGCCGACTCCACAAATTGACCACTTAACCGCCGACCAATCCTACTCCGGCCACATCGACGACCACCCTCTTTAATTACCCACCCAAACCTAATTGTAAAAAACCCCTTTTTAAAAAAAAAACACATATAATCAATCGATTAAAAGACGAATTGTTGATAAATCTGAAAAATTACATGTCATATGTGCAAATTAATCCATAATTGTCAAATTATCAGGTATGAATTGTTTAGGTTTTGAGGGAGAGAAGAGAGAGATTTTTTTTATATTTTTTTTTTTAAGATTAAGGGTAATTATGGAATAATAGAAGTAAAATGTGCGGGATTAACTAAAATAGCGTTCGGGATTTAGCAATTATCCAACTCATAAAAACGACGCCGTAAATTTTCGAGTGTCGCGGTGACCACCGTGAATGATTGATTCTCTAACCCCAAACCCCTCATTCTCGAACTATCTACTCCCAATAATCACACTTCCTTGATCACCAAAACCAAACCCTAAATTAAGAAATTAAGAACAAAATGTCGGATAAATTAGCTCCCGATAAACGCCATTCCTTCGTTCACAACGGTATTTTTCCCTAATTCTTTTTGATTGATTGATGCTAATTATGTTTTTAATTGATTGCTTGATTGATTAATTTGGGAAGTTTTGATTGTTGATTGTAATTTTTAGGTCAAAAGGTGTTTGAGTGGGATCAAACCCTAGATGAAGTGAATATGTACATAGACTTGCCCCAAAATGTGCCAACCAAGCTCTTTCATTGCAAAATTCAATCAAAACATGTTGAAGTTGGGATTAAAGGAAATCCCCCTTACCTCAATGTTAGTACTATTAAGTTCATCATTTAATTATTAAGCCGTTAAGCGCGCCGCCTCGATCATTTGTTTACCTTTTATATATACTTCGTGATAGGTATTTTATCCAAAGGTAAATAAATGATTGAGACGAAGGGAGCTGATGTTGTCAAGTGATTGAATTTATTATTTAGATGAAATTGTATGATGAAGTTTGTTAGAAAGTTGTTGATTGATTTTAATTGGGGTTTTGTTACTTTTCTCAGCATGATTTCCAGCATCCTGTAAAGACCGATTCGTCGTTCTGGACCTTAGGTATGTGCTTGTGTCGTCGATGGTTTAGGAAATTTCTGTGTTTTTGATTTTTGGAATGAAGTAGGGAAGCTTTGGGTTTTGTGAAATTATTGTTTGATTATTTGATTCAAACTGAGTATTGAAGTTTTGATTGTGTGAACAATATCAACAACAATGTTACCTTGGTAGTCCAATGCTCATGCAAATTGCGGGGTAGGTGGTTTCACTTTTGAGGCATGTAGCCTTGCGCCCTTGCCCCATATTAGTGAACTAAAGAGGTTGTTTCCAAATGACTCAAAATGAAAATTTTGTTGAATGAGGTTACTTCATAATATATAGAAGTGCAATTAGTTTAGTGAATCATTTTATTTTTCATAATAATCCTTAATCAGAACTTTTGATTGTGTCGCTGAAAAACCATTGAGCTGGCTTAGCAATGTAGTACCCCTTCAATCCTTAGGAATTGACCCATTTGGTTAAAATAATGCTCAGATTCCTCACAAATCTTAAAAAGTGGGGCAATTCTTAAGAACCGGAGGTAGTAGTTATAGGGTGCGTTTGGTACGGGGGTGTAAGGAAAGGGAAAGGGAATATAAATCCTCCATTTCCTTTGTTAGTGTTTGTTTGAGTAAATCAATCATTCCCTTGCTCTCCTCCTTACCCCTTGCTCCCTCTACATCCATTCCCCCCACCCCCTAGGGTATCCCATTTCCTTTCCCCATTCATCCAATCACCCTCAGGCCTCAACCTATCAACCACAACCACCCCACCCCACCCCACCCCTGCTGCCACCACAACCCCACCTGCACTCACCACCCCACCCCAAAACGACGACCCTCCTACTAGCATGGCCGCCGGCGAACACACAACCGTCACCGTCGACTCCTCCCTACTCACTTTCACCTCCTAAATCGCCAACCCCACCTCAAAGCAACCGACCACCCACTGAGCTCATCCCCTACCGCCCCTACCTACCGGCATACCCCATTCACCCAAACTCAGGTGGCCTCTGATATCAGCTATATCACCGT
This sequence comes from Silene latifolia subsp. alba, assembly GCA_001412135.1. Taxonomy (NCBI): domain Eukaryota; kingdom Viridiplantae; phylum Streptophyta; class Magnoliopsida; order Caryophyllales; family Caryophyllaceae; genus Silene; species Silene latifolia. The sequence continues at coordinate 2,701 of LHUT01001635.1, forward strand.
GTTACAAATTAAAGGACAAAAACATACGGACTATCAGATTGCTATGCATGTGTTGTAGTATGACAAGAGCATATTGGACTATTGGGTGCTCTTTTTTATGTTCATATCTTAAATGTGTAGCTTCCAATTATTGTAGATCTATGGGACGTGGGCTAGGATCCGAATTTTAGGTTGATGTTGGCACGCCGACGGTGGGGGTGAGGTCGTGTGGCCGACGGTGATGGGGGTGAGGTCGCCGGCGATGGTAGATATATGGCATGGGTAATGAGAGGTGTTGGTGGATGATGAGGGGATCGAGGAAGTGAGTGATGATGATGGTTGTCCATTCCCTTTCATGAAGGTAGCCAAACAATGAGTAAAATTAGGGGTAATCCCATTCCCTTTCCCTTTCCCGTACCAAACGCCCCTTAACTGGATGCAATTCATTTGACTAAAAAAAAAAAAAAAAAAAATTGGATGTAATCATGTAATTCTTGAATGTTTCTCGTAATTGAGTTTCTGGCTATGTGAATGGGGTAGCGAAACTTAGGTCGTCTATTTTGATAGTGTGATATTCATAATTTCGTATAAAGTTGGGTATATTGAGAATCTTACATTAGAAATTTGGCATATATCGCTTAAATACTTTAATTTTTATAAATGAAATGCTTATATTTCAATGTTGAAGAATTGCTAAGTTGACGAAAAGGCTTCGGGCTTCATAATGTAAATGTTTACGCCTACTTTACGCTTGTTCATGATTGTCAGAGGATAACACGATGCATATAACCCTGCAAAAGAGGGATAAAGGTCAAACGTGGACTTCACCTATTATCGGTGAAGGTCAGCTGGATCCGTACTCTACAGATCTCGAGCAGAAGCGCCTGATGCTCCAGAGATTTCAAGAAGAGGTGAGTTAGGATTTGGTTGCACGTTATAATTATGTACTGAATGGTACTCTGGTTATTAATCATTTTATAGACTTTATGCAAACTTCATGTAAAATTGGATTCAAAATCATATAACTCTATAAGAAGACTATGCTACATTGCTACCTATTTACTTAGCTCGAAGGATAGGACGGGCCCACCTAGTTGTAAGGGATTCCTTTGATGAGTGAGCTGATCTTCAATGAGAAGTTCTTACCAGTAGGATTAGCTTTGCAATTAAATGTGTATGGAGCAGGTAATAAGTTGGGGACTGGGGTGTATGGCTAACATGGCGATCAAGATGGAAATAGTTTATTGCACGAATCTCCTATCCTATAGGAGTAACTATTTAATTGCAAAGCTAATCCACCTTGAAAAGTTGAGTAATTTATATCTTTCTAATGGGTTCCATAAACTATTTCCATCTTGAAAAATTGCAGGTAATATATTTACTTCACTAGTTCACTTTTTTCCACCTTGAAAAGTTGAGTAATTTACAAATTTAACGATATAGCTTTATAGCGGAGAATTTCATTGAGTCCCTAATGCTGAGTCCTAAGATTTGCATTTGTCATTTACTATGTGCCTCCTTGGCTTCCTCCTTTGTTAGAGGCTTAGAGCAGCTGGTTAACTTATGTGAAAGATCTTCACACGTTTATGCTACTTGTTCGATGCATGTGCTGGTTTGCAATATGATACCATGGTTGTAGATTTGTTTAATTGCCACAAGGATAATTTTTTTTTCAAATTTCAAAAGGTCCTTGTTGCTTTCTTAGTTTATTTTACCAGCTTGATGCAAGTCCTAGTTTTGTAATAAATCAAAAAGTGGCAAAAAAATTCAGTGTCACGGATGCAAATGGGCTTCATACTTTCATTCGACTATCTTCTAGTGCTGCTTTGAGACTTTCATTCGTTTGCTTTGATTATAATGTTTGAACACTGAGCCTGATTTCAATCTCAAACTAGTCAGTGGTATCTGTTTTACAGCGTCCGGTGTCACAAGTCACAAGTCACTACACATGCATCTGTCATTATTTCAAGTATTACTTTGTCGTATTTAGGTGAATTTAATTGTGTGTGAACATTTTTCTTGCAGAACCCAGGTTTCGATTTCTCACAAGCACAATTTAGCGGGAATTGTCCAGACCCGAAGACATTCATGGGAGGAATTCACTAGGCTGATATCTTGCAAGGTGGACTTTCCTGGTCTGTACAATTTATGAACACCATAAGCATCTTAGCACATAAATAACTTGCTTCTGCTTACTGTACCTTTAATCGGGGTTACTTGATCCCGCATAATGATCTAACTAGCACGTATCCAATTACTTTTCTGAAGGTACAAATCTCGAGAACTGTTCTTTGTGTTCATCGCCTTTAGCTACTAGGAGTATAATGTATGTGCATCTTGTTGTATGTTTGGTTTCCTGAAACTTTTGTCGACCTCAAAGGACGACTGGTACATTAAACTCTCGTCCATCCAACATGATGTAAGCTTCCTAAAATCATAGGTGAAATAAATCAAACCTTCTGAAAGTGTTCGTTACTTCCCTAGAAGTATTATCAGCTTGTCCGCAGACTACTATGGTTTTTTAGCAGTTCAGCTGGTGTGAATGGCTATGAGACTGCAGGTGCTATATATCATGCCACTGTCAAGAAAAAGTAGCGCCTCTTGATAAAGCTCCTCGTCTATTAAGCAAATGTTCAGGTGGTTTTGACGGTTGCCAATGAAATTAATGTGGAGAGATCCATCCATTTATTTGGCTTAAGTACTCCAAATTGAGACGCTCAGCTGTGATATCCATTTTCATAGATTTCAGAAGTAGCACTCTCACAATTTTCACAATTTTCACAATTTTGCAGCTGAGCGTCTCAAACTATCACCTCAAGACCAGGCGGCAATACACTCGTTCTTCACAAGTTCACATGTGGAGTATTCGACTAAACGAACATGTAAGATGAATGTTGGTCACTTTACAAATATTTAACCAAAAGTTGGCTGGTGTGAGTGGTANNGTACCCCGAAGGAGATTGCCTCAGCTGTCGGTAGTGGATACTCCTGGTCAACAAAAAAAAAAAAAAAAACAAATATTTACATAAGCTCCAAAAATATCCAGCCGTAAAATACGCCCAGTTTAAATCATCATACCAAGGCCATGAGCTCCGGTATCATGAAATGGGTAATGTGCCACTCTAAAGAGAGCCAATTTGTTAAGCTCAAATAGGCTTTATCATAACATAAAGAGGTTAAATTCCTCCTTGTTTTGTTCATAGTAATTAACTTTCTAGATAACATAATAAAAGCTCTTAACAAAACTCGACAACAATCATCTCTAGCTCTCAATATACCCTAAGAAATGAGCCAAGATTTTCTCTATTTCCTAAAAGAATGAATAGTCCATTTCTTTTTAATGGACCGGATCGTATTCTAGATTCATCCAATGACTCTAAATTTGTGTAGGAAAATAAAGAGAAAATGGGTGTAGATTAAAACCTATTATTATATGAATCTTAGAGAGGAAATGAAGAGGATTCTTGTGCACTTATGCCCAAGGAATAACCGTAAGGGTTGAGTCTCACAGTGAAGGTTGTGGAGGTATTTATGGCCTGAGAGTTCGAGACAATGTCTTTTGGATTTCAAACTTGTCACGCTGGTGGCTTAAGGGTATACCCAATGCGCATCAAAGGTAGCGGTTGTGAATAGACCGGATAAAATTGACCTGAACCAATATGTCTCGATCCTAATATTTATTGTTTCAAACCGACCCTTATATATAAAGAACTGATAATTATGCACCCAAAAAACAACCAAACCTGAAATGACTTGATTCGATCCGACCAGATCTAACCAAATTCTTACAAACCATAAATTCACCCAATTAATACCGACTCGATTAACCCGTTTGCCGGTATAGTTCGCAACTTCCCTAGTCATCTAAAAAAACATTCCCCAAGAAATAGCAAGTAACGTGGCCAATATTTTCTGACAATTTCTTAGACATGATCGAAACTATTGCATCCATGAAACATTTGTTGTACCATTTCCTTACACCAACAGTCTTCTAATTTGCATCACTATCCCAAGTACAAAATCACCAAAATAAAGTACTCCCTACAGAATAAACTACCCTACAAACTTTAACTAACTACCTAATTGTCTTCAAATTGAACATTCTTTCTTCATTTGATCACACCCAAAAAATCACAAACAAATACCATGGGCAATTCCACCCGTGGCTTAGTAGTAGGAAATTACTGTCACGACGTCCTCCTTAAGGACGACGTCGTGACAGCTGAATCATTAGGAGGCGCTGCATCTTTTATCGCCAACATCTTTCATAATTTCCCAGTCATATGCGATTACGTCTCCAAGGTCGGGTCTGACTTTAATTATTCCGTAACTAACCCACCAATTGTGGTCCCCACTTCCCCAACCACCCTTTTTCACGCTCATTTTAAATCAACCGGGTCTGACCCGGGTCCGGATCGGACCCTTAAACGGGTTTCCGCATGTGACCCGATTCGACCCGAGGAATTACCCGAACTGGGTCCGGGTTATGGGTTTGGGATGGCGGTTGGGGTGGGTGGGGAGATATTACCGGATACATTAGAGAAAATGGTTGAGATATGTGATATTGTGTTTGTTGATGTACAAGGTTTGATTAGAGAATTTGATGAGATTGATGGTAGGGTTAGGTTAATTAAGCTTAAAGATACGAAATTTAATCGATTATTGTCGAAAATCGGGGTTTTGAAGGCGTCATCAGAGGAAGCTGAGTTTATAGATGTAGAGGAAGTGAGGAAAGTGTGTTGTGTAGTTGTTACAGATGGGGAAGATGGTTGTAGAGTGTATTGGAAAGATGGGGAGATTAAGATTGAACCGTTTTCGACGGTTCAGGTTGATCCTACTGGTGCTGGGGATAGTTTGTTAGGTGGGCTTGTTGCTGGTCTTGTTCATGGGTTACCTGTTCCTGATGCTGCTTTGTTGGGTAATTTTTTTGGGTGTTTAACTGTTGGTCAAATTGGGTTGCCTAAGTTTGATCCTAAGTTGTTGCAGGTTTGTGAACAGAAATTTTCTCTGCATGTTACTGTTAATTTGTGTTACGGAAACAGCTTATTTGTCAGCCGACCCCAAATTTTCTCTGCATGTTACTATTTTCTCGCATTGAGGTGTGCGTTCACTTATGAACAGTTTCAATGGATGATGATTCATGTCAGCCGACCCCAAATCATTTTGGAATTAAGGCTCTGATGTTGTTGTTGTAAACAGCTTATTTGTGTTGGTGCAGGGGTAAGGTTGCGTACATGCAACCCCTCTTACCCTGCAATTTGGGAGTGCCCTTGATGCACTAGGATAATGTTGTTGTCGTTAATGCTAATTTGGTAGTAGATATCCTAAGTTGTTGCAGGGGTTGTGAACAGTAATTCTCTCTGCATGTTACTGTTAATTTGGGTCATCCTGAAAAGAGTTATGTATGTTGGCACAGGGGTAAAGGTTGCGTACATCTGACACCCTTAACCGCATTTTGCGGGAGTCGTTGAGGCACTAGGATATTGTTGCTGTCATTGTTGTTAATGTAGCGGGAGTCCTTGATCATGTTGTTTGTTGGTTAAATGTTCTGTTTGCTGCTTGCTGGTCTGCATGAATTTTTTTGTTAGTAGAAATTGTGTTTAATTGTTTGTATACTGTGTTGATATCTTGGTTGACACTTGATACACCATTTGTCGTTTAAGACTGTCTTAACTTAAAAACAGATTTTTTTTTTTTTGAGAAAACTTAACGACAGATTTTGGGGCATTTGATTAATGGAGCTGCATTGTTCGTTTTGGTTTGAAAAGGAGGAGCAACTGTCTGTGACGAGGATTGTATATAGTTGGTAGGGTGGGATTCTGTCAATGGTTTGATTTGGGTTACAGTATACAGTATAGAAGTAGGTCAAACAGATTTGTCTGAGATAGGCGTCGTAAATGAGTAGTTTGAGGAGTGCTAAGAAACTATCAGTAATGCGAGCCAAATAATCACTATATACTTCGTAAATGAGTAGTTTGAGAGATGCTAATGTTCATTATGGATCATCTAGAAAAGAAAACTCTCTTTTATTAACACATAAGAGTAAGATTGTGTGTATCCGACAGTCCGACACTGTTCATTAGGTCTGTGAAAATTGTTTATGCTCTGTATTATGGACTACATAATGTTTTTCAAAGGCAGTTTTCTTGTTGACGGTTTTCAAAACCTGGTCATGAGTTTTAGATAACTTAGACATTTGCACGTTGCTGTTGAAAATGGGACGGTTATGGATGTTCTCGTTTTGCATGAGCTTCTGTCATCCTCAATTGTCCGCCATTGACGAAAAAGAAAGTTAAAGCAATACTTATGACATTGAATGCATGGATTATAATGGCTACCCTTTGTTACATGCAGAGAGTCAGAGATGAAGTGCAAAAGAGAGCACTGGAGTGTGCTAAACACCGTGTAGGAGACGAAAATGAGCTATGGTTTGCCAAGCCACCAGGGCACGAGAAATTCTATGAAGCCCTTAATTCTGCGAGACAGGCATCATATACTTCGTCTATTCAGGAATCCGAATATGGTTTACTGGGTCTTCAAGATCGCGTATCTAAACCTCTAAATCATGGTATCAACCATGTGTATAACGGGCAGAAGGTCTTACCTCATCCTGTTGTATATGATGAACCCATACAGGCGGTAGAAGGGACACCATGACGCTACATGCAAAGACCTTACCCTTTCCGCTGTTTCATCAAAATTTGTTTGTTGTTTCTCTGTAATGCAGAAAACCTGTATTTGGGTTCAGAATAAGATGGGGTAGATAGATCAAAGTTTACAGAGCTTACGATTGTCCGACTACTTTCTGAGATAAATCATACGTAGTAGTCCGTATTTGTCACGGCTTTTTTTTTGTAGTTTTTGTAGATGGAGATCGGAGAGCTTCTTTGAGGCGCAATGCAGATGTGCTGACACTGCTGTAAATGCCTAATAATCCCCTTTTAGCATTGTACTTTTCAGTTTGGAATATTGATTATTAGTGATCAGAAATTCGGAACTGAGGACGAGGAGGCAAGAAAAGACACATGTATCGAGTGTTTTTAAGGGCGGGGAAGGAGGTTTCGTGGGTGGGGAAAGGATTTTCGTGGAATGGGGCGGTTCTGTAGGGGGTTTGGGTCGTGCCAAGACAATTAGCTCGAAAAAAAGTGGATGAGATTGTTACTCGTTATTACTATTTGACGGATATTCAAACTACGAGAATAACATGAAGAAACAACTCGAGTTTATTTATTTTCACGTATCAGCCTAGCCGAATTTATTTTGTTTCGTTTAAAATAAAATACTTCATAGGGGTGCCTTAACAATAATATTCCAATCAACAATAATAATTTCAGATTTTCAGTTACACATCGAAACCAGCTAATCACCTATTTAAATCCTCATCAGAATTAAACCTTTTCAAAATCCCAATAGTCTAGTTTCCTTTATATATACACTTCTAAATTCTACCATGCTGAATAGGTAAACTATTTTTAAAATTACAAATATTTTCTATTTTTTTTTCCAGAGATATCCAAAATCCCTGATAATTCATCAATATTAACTAACTCGTGTAAATTGTCGAGTTTTTTTTGAAGTAAATTATAGAATTATCACAACTAATTTTTAAACTTTTTCCATCTAATTTCCTTTTTACTTCCTAGTCATTTTCCCTCCGTCTTCCATTGAATTTCTGTAATTAAATCAAATAAAATATTATCAAAATAATGGCAGTCAACTCTAACCACCAATTTTCCCCAATTAATATTCTCTCTCCTCTCTTTTCCTCGAAATTCCCCCAAATTAATCGCCAATTTAGGGTTTCTTCATCTTCGATTCTCCTCTCCTTCTGTAAATCTCCACCCCGCTAAACCCTAGGATCGAATTCGACCGATCATTTTAACAATTTGTAGTTTCAATCACATCAATCAATTAATTTAATTGAAGTTCAATTGTTTTTGAGAGATGAAGCAATCAAGGAAGCAGAGGAGAAGATCGAAGCAAAACGTCGTCGTTTCTGAGAACAAGGACAACAATTGCGACAACAATGGCGGAATTGAGGAACAAAGAATAATCGAAGGTTTAGTTGAGGCATTTTCATTAGCTTCCATTGAAGAAGCTCAAGCGGCTTATAGAGAAGCTAATGGTGATCCGAACAAAGCTGCCGACATTTTAAGCGATAATTCGGAAGCGTATCAAGCAAGTTGCTCGAGCTCGAATCAGAGCTCTAATGGCGGAAGCAGTAGTACTAGTAGTAATGGTGATACTGTTGCTTGTGCGGAATTTAGGGGGAAGAAGGGGAAGAAGGTTGTTGCGGCTGCTGGAACGATATCGAATTTTCTGGGGAAGGATTATGTGTCGGATACGTCGAGGAAGGAGGTTGTTAAGGAGAAAGGATTTGGTTGCCATGGCGGTGGTGGTGGTGGTGGTTGTGGTGGGAAGGTTAATAATGTCGAGGAAGCGGAGCAGTTTTTGTGCTCGATGCTTGGTGATGATTGTGAACTTGGCATGGCAATTGTTAAAGATGTGTTATGTATGTGTTTCTGTAAGACGGTTTTACACAAAATTATCGTGAAGTTATTTGTTGGGACATAATTACCCCTCTGATATGCTATGATTGTTATTAAAAGGTTGTTAAACTAAATAATCTTAAAGTTATCTATTAAGGACACATTAGTCAATTACCCTTCCTGTAGGATAGTGTAGTTATTAGAGGTTGTTACAAAGGGTTTTAACTCTTTTGAGTAATGTGTAAGGCGGTTTTATATGAGTATTTGTGTTGTTTGATTTGTTTGTTGGTTTGATGGAATGTTGAAAAGGTTAGGAATGGCTGAATTGGAATTTAACTAAGTAGTTGATGATATGGTTGTTTCAGCTGTTTTTGACCTGTTGCTACCGCCTGATCGTGTATGTACATTTGATTGAGATTGAAAATTAGGAATGGCTGAATTGGAATTTAATTAAGTAGTTGATGATATGGTTGTTTCAGCTGTTTTTGACCTGTTGCTACCGCCTGATCGTGTATGTACATTTGATTGAGATTGAGATTGACATTGGTTTGTGTGTTTTCAATTTTTCATATGATCTTGTTGGGTGGCTGTGACAGTTTTCGTGCGTGCATTAAGTATATCGAAAAATGGATGGTTGGGGTTTTGTATGCTTGTTAGGTTTTTATTGCACTTGAAGAAAGTTGACATTCTGATTTCCCTGATTTTGACTTTTATCTTAACCAATATACCATATGACAGATTACGGAGTTGTAATTTTAAAGTTCCGTCATTAGCTTTAAGTCAGGATGCTTATGATGGGCTTTGTTAGGATTGGTGTCGTCCTCCGTTCCATACTCTTTGTTTTGGCCTTCTCATTTCGCTTTTTAGTTGACTTCATATACTCGTCATGTGCGTTGTGCCGTTGTCTTCACTGGGGCCTAATTGTTGCCTTTCTCATTAATTTCTCAAAGCAGCACTTTGTACAAATGCTGAAAGGACCGTCTGATTTTGTTTTTTCAGGTAGCTGTGGATATGAAGTTGAAAAGGTATTGCTAACATAATGGATCAAAACGCTTTCTGATGATGTTTTTACATGCTACTGTATGTCTATAAAATACTTCTTCGTAACTTGATCTGATAGCTCAGAAAACTGTCAAGTCAAGTTATTTGTTGGCAGCACAATCATCTTTATTACTTTGAAGACTATCTAGTAGAATGAATTTATCTTTTTTGCAATTCATCCTGATCTATAGCACTTGTTGCCCAAAACTATCCTTGGCCTGTGTTTCAGTAGTATTAGTATTTTCAGACCCTTATATGTTTTTCATTCTCCAGTTTGTGAATGGAGTGACATTAAGAATTACTTCATTTTCTCTCTGTCTCCTTGTGAGACATCAGACTAAATGAGGATCCCCTCCCCCATCTTTTTTATCTCGCTTTTTAAAAGTGTCTTTTGGTTTCCTACTATCAGATTTAAAAGTTTGAAAGTTAAGGGAAATTAAAAAAATCTAACCATTAAATTGCCATCTAAATTCTTAGGATATACTTGTAAACCACAAATGATTCTGGAATAACCAGAGTTTTATTATTGAAAGATTGTGGATTACAATTTTTAGGATTCTCTTGATTCTATCTCTAAGGGATTTAGAGTTTGGATACTACCTACAAGGCTTATCTACTTAATTCCGTAGGGAGGGGATGGAGCCTAGTTTGTGGGTTTATTTCACCCTACCTAAAAATTCTTAGTAGGAAGACAGGGTCTCTTGTTCGATCTGCCCTCGTAAACCCTATGAAGGAGCTCTGTATTTTTAGGCTTATAGCTACCATAGCTCGGAAAGTCATGAGAGGTGGTACTCTTGACCTTGGTTCAAATCCGTCAGCATCAAATTTCCCTTCGTAGCTCTCGTTACACCAAAAAGACGTAATCTCATAGTTATAATCTTATAGGTATCTAATTACGTCTCTATCTCCTCTCTTATTAATAATGCACAATTATGTCTTAAATATTTTAAGCTGTAGACATAATTACATACCTATATGATTATAGCTATGGCAGAGTACGGATCGGGTATCCGTTCCAAAGTTCTAGTTCGGATCGGATATCCATAT
>LHUT01001636.1:2204-17198 GCA_001412135.1 Silene latifolia subsp. alba
CATTCTGGCCTGAACTGTATTATTTCCATTCTGTCATTTGAGGAATTTTATTTTTAAGCATGCAACACGTTTCTTTTTAAACGTGATATCGAAATCGTATTTTCTTTACATAGGTTTGTAATATTCCAATCTATTTTTGATATATTATTGCTTCTGCAACATTTATATTGTGTGATATGGGTGGGAGAACGTCGTGTAACACGCCCATTTACAAAGGTACCTTACCAAGGACCACCCCAGCATATTAAGGTGCTACCATCTCAGTTTCTCGAGGTAAGTAGATCAGATAAACAATAACAGAACATTTATTAATTAACTTTATGCTTTATAACATAAACCAACGTGAGAAAGATTACAACATATACAACTAGAAGAACTACTAGACATGGGTGACAGCGGCACCTAGTTCGATAGCGTGATGACTCGATTCCCTTCCATGTCCCGCAAGCATCGTGACTAACAACAGCTGCTAAACCAACTGCTCACCATCCCCGAATGGATCACCACAGTTTTGAAAACACAACACGGGGTCAGTTCACTGAGTAATTAAGATAACTAAAGCACAAAGACAGTTAACACCATTCACAGCAACTATATGACCATTCTCCAATTCCTATCATAACCAATATCCGACTACACACTTAAGTGTGTCGCCCTGCCAGATTACCTGTCGCGACAGGTAATCCTCACCGCTACTGGGGGACCGGAGCCTTGCCCACCTAAGCCCCGCTCATTGCAACAAGCAACAACCCATGTCCATTAATGTGCACATCCTCCTTGTGACGGGAACCACAAGGGGCGAATAAAGGGCGTGAAGCCACTCCCGCAAGTGACTCCACTCAGCCGAGGACGCACCTCACCAATATAGCCAATCCACCATAATTCCAACAATCAATCAAGAAACGCATGTTAACAATGATACTAACCGAACGTTNCTATTACTAGACTATTCAAGATCTATTAAAAGGTAACAACAAAGCACAAACTCACCTTGAGACACAGACCGATGCTGGTAACGGGGACAACCCGACTCGATGACTTCAAGCATAAACCATCTCCCTTCTTGGGTTAGTGTCAAGGCCATGTGATAGTATAGGGTGATAAGAGATAATTGGGAGAGAGAGAGAGAGAGAGAGAGATATTAAGGTTAGAAAGAGAAAGGGACCGTCGAAAAGTGAATTGGGTTTACGATTCCGCGTTTTTATAATAACACGTTAACTGACGTGGTACTCGATCGAGTATAGACATACTCGGCGGAGTACGCCCTACTCGGTCGAGTATCCAAGCTACTCGGCCGAGTCACCATAACTAGGTCGATTACAAGCTACATTGGACTATTAACCTCTCCTGTATCCCTTGATAAGACTCTCCTTTGATCAATAGGTTAGTTAACGGGTCCCTAAACAGGGCGGGCATTACAGTCTTCCCCCCTTAAAAGGAACTTCATCCCCGAAGTTCGTCCCACACTTCCCAAAACAACATGACAAGGCATCTCAAGGAATCCCGAATATCCAAGCGACACGGAACACCATGTAAATCTATGACGCATACCGAACTTTGTTGTTATCATTACTTGATACTGATTTGCCAATCATGAAGTCACTGTACCATCACTATATGCAACCATCAAACTATTTAAGAACAAAGTTGATATCGTGGATTAATGAAGTTATGAAGTGACGACTTAAAGATTCCAAAGTAACACATTAAAGAAGTTTTGTGGCAACTTAAAGACTCAAAATTAAAACATTGAAGAAATTTTGCTAACTTTGCCATGACTTTTGCCGCGATGTTATCTACCCCTTTCAAAAGGAACTTCAACCTCGAAGTTCATTCCTACCATAAAACGAAACTTGCATATACCTAAATACAACAATCATGGAACATATACCACTTTTCTTAACAATTAAAACATACCTGGAACATGAGTACGACAAGAATCATATTCATGAAATTTAGAATTTAAAGTAATATGCAACATCAACAAAGAGAGGTGTAAACTATACACAACTTTAACTAGTACGATAACATTGTCATGTCATCATTCATACCAACTTTTATATCGTTACCGTTTTAATTCCAAGTCAACCGATGTACCGTCATCATATAAGCCGTATTCATACCATCCAAGACCCATGCCGATACTAGGACATCCAAGGATACATATATAATAAATTCAAATACTAAAGTTTATTGTACAACAAGCTTAAACAACCACGAATGCAATCTCCAGATACTCGGTCGAGTATCGAAAAGTACTCGGTCGAGTACGCGATACTCGGCCGAGTATCAGCTTGCTCGGCCGAATTTTCGAGTCCAGAACTCGATTTTCGTAATTCATGTTCATGGCATAGAAATATTAACCTGCAAAACACATCGTATGTCCACTACCAACACAAGGTTCACGGTCTTAACGACCCAATAGCAATACGGAGAAAACAAGTAGTGGCCTTATGGCCGATTACAAGCACTCAAAATAAAAGAAAGTACGATAAAAGTCTAACAAACATCCAACGACAAGTCCAAAAATACAAACGGAGCTCAGATGCCCGCATCCTCATCCATATCCTCTCCATCCGCGGTACTAGATATCCCTGCTCCCTGATAAGCTCCAGATGTGTAGCCTCCACCGCCAGTCCACCTCCCTGCCTCTTCTAGCTAGCTGCCGTAGTTGGCTCCCCCACGGTCCTGCGAGGCAGCCATACTCGGTCTTCGTCGGTGCTCTCCAAGCGTTGGGGTCCACCCCGTAACTATGGAACACCCCAGAGTCATTTTCGGGCCCTCTCCACTAATCTGGTTATGCCAACTCCTTCCCTATACCCTGGTTGTAAGCCATCTGATACATGTTCCGTAACACCAAGGTAGTAGAGATCCGCTTGGTCAGCTCTATGACCTGCATCCTAGGGTCGTGGACGGTGCGGTAGGGCGAGTACGGCGAAGGATGAAAGCTAGATGCGGTATAGGAAGGGTCAGTCTCAATCTCGGCCTCTCTAGCCACTCTCCCTCTATGGTGCTCGCGGGGTAGCGGAACGATCCCCTGCTTCTCCGAGGTAGTGATCGGCCCAGGCAAGTCTAGAAGGATGGTGGGATCGATCAGGTAAAACTGAGGCTCGGGTCAACGTTCCCCACTCCTCGGGTCGTACTCCTCTAGGTGGTTCACCACCGGTAGGTTCTCATGATCGGGGAGTACTATCCACTTAGTCCCCTCACCCTCCAAGCCAAGGACCCATCATCTAACCTCCTAAGCCACTTAATGTGGCACTAATACCTATCATCCATAGTAGGGACAATCTCAAACAACCCCGCTCCTGACGCAGATGGGGCCTCAAAATCAGTCAGTCTCTAAGCCAAACTGGTCACTATAGCCGCGCGTTTTATAATAACACGTTTTATGGCGTGGTACTCGGTCGGGTATAGACATACTCGGCCGAGTACGCCCTACTCGGTCGAGTATCCAAGCTACTCGGCCGAGTCACCCTAACTTGGTTGAGTACAAGCAACATTGGACTACTAACCTCTTCTGTATCCCTTGCTAACGCTCTTCTTTGGTCAATAGGTCAGTCAACGGGTCCCTAAACAAGGCGGGTATTACACGTCGAGTTACTCCCCACTGGTTGTGATTGTTATGTTCATAACATGACATGTATTCGTTTGCCGGGATTCGTGTATGAGCTACCTAGTAGTCTTATGATCCTACTCTGTATTTATGTTTCTATTTGCATATGGATTTTGTTTGAACACTTTGGAGGAATTTTATTTTCGCCATTTCTATAAAAGTGGCAATTGTTTAGACTTAACATTTTAATTTTATTGTTGAGAATTTCCATATTCTCGATTTAATAATGTTAGATTTTTCATCTATGTGCATTTAATTACATTTAATAATGTTTTCGCCACTGTTTCGCACTAAGTTTTATAGGGGATTACAACATGGCTACACCATCAATATATAATGAAACAGACAATTACATTGTCAATTGTAAACCTACACACATTTGAATACAACTATACAAGTAATACGACTATTGCTATGACAATAACCCTAATAAAAACAGACATGACATGTCTTCCACTTCAACCATCCTTCTTATTCATCTTCCTCACTTCTCATGCAGCTTTAAGGTTGTCCTACTCCATTTTCAGCATTTTTCTCTCTTCATGAAGTGTCTCAACCTCACTATTCAAAAAACGCACCTCATTTTTCATGCGCTTCTTCTCAAACATTATTTGATTGACAACATCCCTTTGTCAATTATTGGGATTAAGATCAATCCACTCAAAATACTTGCACCCAAGCACCTTAGCGACTGGGTTGTATGTAACACAAGCTTGAAACCTGTTACCTGGGTTGTTAGTCGTCCATGAAGTGGCAACAACAGTTTGGTTACCACAGTAGCATGTTCGTCTCCCTCCAAAACTACATCCTGAGCTACAAGGGGAAGAACTATTCTCAGACCAAATTGAACACATATTACCAAAATTGAAGAACCCTAATTTTTTTTAATTTGGGGAAAATTGATCTACAAAATATAAAATAGAGATAATGAAGAACACTAATTATTTTTAAGAGAAAATGGAAATAATAGTATTCAATTCAATTGATTAGGGTAGAATTTGAAGAAAATGGGCGAATTGGATTAGGTGATATTGTTGAAGAAATGGAGAATTAGAGAGATGATGGAGTTGTGAAATATAATGAAGGGAATGAACACAAGGGAATATAAAGGATGAAAGTAAGGGTGTTTTCGTCTTAAAAAGTGAACTTACGTGACAAAAATTCAAATTTGCATCAATTTTCCACCGGAGTAAATTTTTTTGCTGTAATTTCTTATAAGAAATGTTATTATGGCTATAATTTACAAAAAAAAAAATTATAAAACTATAATTTACCAAAAAAAATGATTTTTAAAAAACTGTAATCAACAATTTTCTCTTTTATTAATGTATTTTTTCTTTTTAATAGCTAGAATTGCGGATATCGTGTGAAAAAAGGATTTTTCATGATAATTTATGAGAAATGTATCTACTTAGGATATAAATACACTATTAACCAAAATGAAAAATTAATGTATGAATCAAGATATGCTATCTACTAAAAATGTGATCTTTTCATTTCAAACAACCATAGACCAGTTAATAAACTATACCTCCTGTTGTATAGTGCTATTATACAACCAAGATATTTTAGTCTTTTTCTTCTTATAATTTTGTAACCTACAAACCAAATTCAACGTAACTCTTCTCTCCTCCTCTCTCTCTCTCTCTAACTTCTCTCCATATTTTTCTAACTGTTTCTCCCATTACTTAATCATCTTCTCCCTCAATTCATTTTTTTCAACTATTTTTAATTCTCCATCTGTAAAAAAAATCAACGATTTAGTCAATAGTTACAATCTCAGGCGAAAGATATGTCAAATTTACGCGGTTCTAGAACTTTTTGCGGAAGATTTGTCACATGGTTCGGAAAATTTACTCTACAGCTCGGAATCTTACATTTTTTTGAAACTACGAAACTATTATGTAAGTTAGAATTTTTTTCGTAAAATGGATTATAAAAATCATTCATAGTCTAACCACGAAGTCATGCTTATGTGAACTTGGATTTATTAATAATTCATAACATTGCGCTTAGATACATACGAAACTCGAAAACTTTGTTTGTAAGCTCATGAAATTTCTTACAGAGCTCGTAAAGTTTCTTACACAGCTCGAAAAAGTTACTCGCAAGCTCGGAATATATCTTCAAAAGCTCGAAACCTTTACTTGTAAACTCAAAAAAATACAAGGCTATAAAAATTACAGAGCTCAAGAAGTTTACTCGAAAGCTCAGAAAGAATCATACAAAACTCGAGATCTTATAAAATGCCCAAAAAATACATGTCAATATACAAATTGATGTCGAAATTTACTTAAAAATATTGTTAGAAATATTTTTTCTTCTTGATGTTATTATCAATTGCTTATGTTTTTCCATGATGAATCGGAGAGTAATGAATGTTTTTTTTAAGAAAAGTGTTAGAGGTTTAACGTTTGATTTTGTTAGGTTTAGGATTTTTTTTTTTTCAAATATTGACTTGGTTTAAGCCAGTTGTATAATACTAATATACAACTGGCTGTAGGTTAGTATATGTGATAGACATGGAGTACCATCTTTGCAATGTTTTTGTTTTCATTTGTTTGACCATTTACAATATCATAGAGTGAAACTTTGGTGTTGAAAGAAGTATTATTCCTTATTGATAGCTGGGCAATTTTTATCGGGATACTAAAGGTAATTTAATGAGTAAACCCTTACCAAGTTTGGTTTTTTCATTCGTAAGAGAAGGAATCGAAATCCTGACCACTTAAAATGTTGAAATTTAACTAATTGCGATATATGACATTATGACCCCATTTACCTTATATGAAAGTCTATGGACCAAAATAATTTGTATTTGATGTTGTCCAAGGCTCTAGAACCCGATTCCTTTCTTGCATATATGATATACCTCATTTTACAAGCATGATTGAAGAAAGGACACAAAAAGAGTTGCTCAGTTAAAGCACATTATGCTAATTGTGCCTTTCTTATTTACAGATTTTCCCTTCTCAACTGCTATTATCCTAACTAATTCCTCTAGGAAGTACCACTTGCATGAAGAGCCACTAATGATGCATAAGCACCATCCTGTATCTTCATTAACTCTTCATGTTTCCCTTTTTCAGCAATCACCCCATTCTTCACCACCGCGATTATGTCAGCATTCTTTATCGTTGTCAACCGATGAGCAACAACCACGGTCGTTCGATCAACTGACACACTATCTAAAGCACCCTGTACGATGCGTTCCGACTCTGCATCAAGCGCACTGGTTGCTTCATCGAGCAACAGGATTCTCGGGTTTTTCAGGATAGCTCTCGCTATAGCTATCCTTTGCTTTTGCCCTCCTGACAATTGTACCCCTCTCTCCCCGACCGAGGTGTCGTAGCCTTGAGGAAGTCCTGAGATGAAGTTATGTGCATTGGCAGATTTTGAGGCCTCAATTATCTCACTTTCTGTGGCATCTCCTTGCTTGCCGTAAGCAATGTTCGTTCGGATGGTCTCATTGAAAAGTATCGGTTCTTGGCTGACTAACCCCATTTGTTGCCTTAGCCAACTTAGCTTGAAATTTTGAAGTTCCACTCCATCTAAAAATACTCGTCCATTGTCCGGCTCGTAGAACCTCTCAATCATGCTAATAACCGTCGACTTCCCGCTGCCACTTTCTCCGACAAGCGCAACAGTCTGAAAGAGGTAATAATTAAGAACATTTACATGGCGAGTAAAATGAACGGGACAGGTCTGCTTTTGACCCTAAAATAACGAGTATTTTTTTTTATCTCAGGTTAAGATTTACAGGTCTTGACCTTGAAAAAACGAATCGGATCAAACAAATTTGACCGGTCTAGATGGGGTAGCTAACAGTCGAGTCAACGTCACATCACATTTCTTAAGGTTCTTGTCATTTGTTATGTGGAAAAGTCACTTAGATCAATTTTTTTTGGATTATGTCGCTGTTACTTCCAACATAGTTCAGACTTGATAGAGGTCGAATCAGCTAATCTGAGTTGTTTTGTTGGGGTCTAATTCAAGATTCAAGTCAAGTAAGTCGGGGTGGGTAATTTGTGTAGGATTTGTCAGGTCTCAATATAAGGGAAACTTTGAACACAGAATATTCTTCTAAGAGGTTATGATTTTCAGAGGAATACCTTTTTAGATGGAATGAACAAGCTCAGGTCTCTGAAGATTTGAATGTCAGGCCTTGTTGGATATCGAAAGCTAACGTGGCTAAGTTCAATATCGCCTTTGACTACTTCCAAAGTTGTTCCTTCATCACTTTTTGAATCGATGCTGGGTTTGCTATCGAGAATCTTGAAGATTGAGACAGCGGAGTCCTTTGCCTTGGTTTTGTCCATAGCCATGCTACTGCTTTGCGATAAACCAACTGCTGAGATAGTTACTGCAAAGAAAACCTACAACCAGGAATTCGTATCAATGATTCTATAGTGATGCTGTAAATAGTTTCCATTTTTAAAGGATGACTTGACAATGTATGGGGTCAACCAGAAATAGTCTATACGTTTTAATATACAGGTAAAATGCGTACATTGGCGGATGATGATCATAACTTTTAGGGTGGCCACAAATTTTAGGAGGCCTACATTCAAACTCTAAAGCTCCTAATCAATCTTACTATTATTACTCTGTTAACCAGCTTGGCAAAGCGAGTTAACATGATAATCAAAGCTAACTAACTGTACACGATCAACAAAATTTCAAGGAGACCCCACCCCTGCCTGATAGCGAATAAATCCCCCTCTATCCACCTATGTCCGATCCCCACACCTTACCATAGACGAGAGCTTTTGAGGCATTAGAGCATATGTTAAAGTTGACAATGATAATATATATAATTA
The DNA here is from genome assembly GCA_001412135.1 of Silene latifolia subsp. alba. Lineage (NCBI taxonomy): Eukaryota > Viridiplantae > Streptophyta > Magnoliopsida > Caryophyllales > Caryophyllaceae > Silene > Silene latifolia. Next base: position 10,641 of record LHUT01001636.1, read on the forward strand.
TATACAGAAAAAGGAAACCAATAATCATGCACAGAATAAGCAATCAAATAATAGAAATTGTGACTTCTGACCTTGAAAACTTCTCCAAATGTAGCTTTGCCATGCTGAATCAGGACGGCACCAATATAGAAGCAGAAGGCATTAGTGCAGTAAAGAGCAAGAAAGGAGAAACCAAAGCCTGCACCACTAATAAGTCCCAAACGAATGCCGCTTTTCACTGGAGCGTCGCATTTCTTGTTGTACAAGTCCATCACCTTTTCCTCTGCACAAAATGATGCAACTGTCCTGATGCTGCCTACTGCATCATTTGCAACTTGGCTTGCTTCTTCATACATTAGCTGCACAGTACATTAAACATGCAACTTTCTGTTTTCGTGGTAATGTATGTTTATTAATTTGGTGCAAGCAATATTGATAGAGACGGGGTTTCTAACTTTGATCTATGTAATTCTGATAACCAGACTTTGCTAAAAGACTCGTAAATTTTACAAAACTTACTCTAATCTTGAAAAACTGACCAAAGGTTCAAATTAACCCAAAAGGATTGCTCCAAAATGCCACGACACGACACTAAATAATTCAATTCAAGTCGTAGCTGAGCTGAATTTTTTTGGACTTGATATTTACCAGTTCCAAAATGAGCCCGACCCAAAACCACTGACACCAGAATGATCTTATCGAAAATTATGAGATCCAAAACGTCATGAAATTACTACTTTTGAGTTACATTTAAATTTATCTATATAGCAACCTACAGATAGGATGCGCCACAACCCAATCTAAGTTGAAATACATAATACACCCAACATGACCTCACGAAAGACCTGACTAGTAAAAACTGAACACCCAACTTGAAACGAGTTGTAACCAGAATGATTCGCCAAGAACCAATCTAAGCGAAAGTGCACAATATACTTGAGTGACCCAACTTAAACTGCCCCGAATCGTACCCGACCCCAATGACACAGCGTTCATGAAAATCTACATATTTTGCCTTTAAATGAGGAGTTCAGTATCATACTCATATCCGTGTGGAGACCTGGCAACAGTCAAAGTAACATAGACCCAAGTCCTGGGTATCATCCCCAAATGGTCTTACCAGCAGGTTGATATATAGTTTTCTAACAATGCTACAGATACAAAATAGTAAGAACTCAAAATTTATGACGAACTGACCTTAGCATCGGCACTGAATCCCTTCATAAATTTTCCCTGAAAGTACCCTTGTACAAATATAAGTGGAGCCACTGCCAAAAGAATCAGCGCTAGCATCCAGTTAGCTGTGAAAGCAATTAGAAGACCTGCGACTAGAGTCGCAATATTCTGCATAACCAGGGCCAACTGATCCCCAACCAAACTCCTCACGTTGGCAGCATCTGTTGCTAATCTAGCTCCAATCGCTCCACTGATATCAAACACATTCAAAAATATATCAAAATATTTCAGATACGAAAACATGAACTCCATCTTACACGATACCTGACCTGAGCTCTAAATAGAACAACCCGATATCCCTGTAAGAAATGAAACCCGAAATAACCCTATGCACACCATACCCTACCCGACTTTTACTGGCCTGATGCTGACCCCACTACAAGCGACCCATATTTTCAAATAAAAAATTTAAATTACACTTACATTCATCACGAATAAAATTACAAAATCTTAATTGACACGCAGTCAATGACCTAGCTCAGGCCCAACTGATGAAGACCAAAAAACCAGTATCCTGGTATAATTGTAATACCTTGAATTTGCTGGGTCATCGAACCATTTAATTTCCTGGTGCACAATCTTTTCAAAAGTCATAAAACGAATTCTTCTGATCAGTTTCCCTCCTGCAACTCCAAACAAGTAATTCTGGAACGGTATGGCCAAGAAACTAACGATACCGAAACACAAGTATACCAGAGACCACTTCCTTGAATCTTTCCGAAGAAGATGGGGTGGTTCATAGAAAGTTTTAATTACAGAAGATATCATGAACCCAAACATGGGAAAAATTATCCCATGAACAGATGCAGCAAGGCTGCCAAGTACCAATATAGGTATTTCCGGCTTATTCATGTAAGCTAAACGTCTCATCGAAAGATTTCGATGTTTCTCGTCTTCTACTTCATAAGCATTGTCTTTGTCCGTATAATTTTCGTAATCATCTTCTCCTTCATCGGTCTCCTGAATATTGACAGGACCAACAGCACTAAAACTGATGGAAATTGAATGCCTGCTACCAGATGAACCCCTGCTTGCTGATCTCCTCATGGATAACTTCTGGCTTGCTGATCTGCTCAGTGCTCTGTCATTGTGGTATATTACATCATTGTTGTTTGGATCCATCAGTGCGGCTTCTTTTTCCTTGGCGCCTTCTTGAAGCCTCACTAATTGAGTGTAGCCTCCTTCTGGGTCTCTGATCAGTTCATCATGACTACCTGATACGGAGTACAATTTACAGGCAACGATTAGACTTGGAAATACTGACCTGGCCCAAATCAGTATGAACAACACGGAGTAGACCCAAAGGTGACTTCAACCTACTCGAAAATGACTCAAACTGTGTAATTTGAAACCAAAGCCTTAATATCTTCAACCTAAAGAAAACTCAATTGACCCAACGCCTAACCATTGACCTTAACAAAAGGACTCAATTGATCCAACGACTAACCATTGACCCTTACCAAAATAACCTGATCCAAACCCAACCTGAATGACCAGTTTGCCAAGTCTTGTAATAATACTGAATATTTAGTGGAGTGGCGATACAAAACAATTCAAAAACTGTAAGAAAGAAATGGCTATTTAGTTTGTTTTTACCTTTCTCGATGATTTTTCCTTGATGAACAACTGCAATCATATCTGCATTCTTAATAGTGGTCAAGCGATGTGCAACAATGACTGTAGTCCTGTTAGTCATGATTCTGTCAAGTGCATCCTGGACAATGCGTTCAGATTCAGCATCTAGGGCACTGGTTGCTTCATCTAGGAGGAGGATTCTCGGGTTTTTTAGAATTGCTCGTGCAATAGCTATTCTTTGCTTCTGACCTCCAGATAGCTGAGTTCCTCTATCTCCGACCATTGTATCAAGACCCTACAGTGCGATTTGCACACATTAGAATAGAGAGAGCACCATTTTAACACGCATTAATAATGAAGATACTGAACAATCTAGAATGGCAAAGTCTTGTAGACCAGAATAAGTCATTTTGAGTACGCTATTATCAGCCGTTTTCAGGTCAATATTTACAGATTTGGTGATCAGGGTTATTGTTTCAAATTTTTGCTCTTTACACAATGATTTTTTTTTTTTTTTTTTTACCTTGGGAAGTTTGTCAATGAATTTCGCAGCATTTGCAAGCTCAATGGCAGTTCTTATCTCCTGATCAGTGGCACCTTCTTTTCCATAAGCAATGTTTTCTTTCATTGAAGTTGTGAAAAGGACTGGTTCCTGGCTCACTAATCCAATCTTCTGCCTAATCCAAGATAGCCGATACTTCTTCAAATCCACTCCGTCGATAAGAACTTCTCCTGAATCAGGGTCATAAAACCGTTCTACAAGACTAATCACTGTAGATTTACCACTTCCACTCTGCCCAACAAGAGCTGCAGTAGTGCCACTAGGAATTTGCAATGAAAACCCAGCAAATATCTGCACATCGAGCCTAGCTGGGTACCTGAAGTACACATCTTTTAGCTCAATATCACCTGTAATATCTTCCCTAGTGATCCCTTCTGTGCTTGAGGAATCTATTTTTGGTGTCCGGGTAATCGTCTCGAACATCTTATATGCTGCTGCTTGTCCAGCTGCAAATGCATTTAGACATGGAGATGTTTGCCCGAGTGACCTGTTCAAATATTACATACAATCATAATCATAAGAAAATGTAAACCCTCTTTGCACCCAAAAAAAAAAAAAAAAAAAATGTAAACTCTCCTAGAAGTTATCCGAAGCCACCTACCGGACCTCAGATTATGGTCCATGGTTTCTCAAAAGTGAGTATATGTATAAATTTCGGGATCATATGGTTAGTTCAAAATTCAAATCTACTCGGTATAACAATAAGGAGTATATTAAGCTTTGTAGCCCGTACTGCTATATTCAAACCATACAACAGCTATTTAATCCAGAAAACTCAGCGATTCTATACATGTTTTGTCGAAGAGCAAATACTTACATTCCACCGGTCATCATAGCCATGATAACGTTGATAACTTGCCCACCATTGTAACCTTTCTCAAGAATCATTCTCCCACCATACCATACAGCAAGAGCATAGCAGCTAGTAATTATGAAAAGTAATGCACCCAGTCCTAGTCCTGACGCCAATCCTTGAGTTACGGTTGCTTTATAGGCAACCATAAGCTTGTTATCATATTTTTCCATTGCATTTTTTTCTCCTGTAAATGATGCAACCTTTGGCATGCAGTTAAGTAATGCAAATCAGTATAATAGCATGGTAATGACGAAACTCTAAAATTTAAACTAGAAAGCCAAATTCGGTATTTCAGTATAGTAATTTTTTTAAAAAAGAACTTGGTCAAATTAGGCCAATATAAGAAGAATTACGTAATTTTACATGCCTATAGAGACATACCGTCCTGATAGAAGTCACAGTTTGCTCTACAACGTTACCAGCATCAGCGTACGCCATTTGTGCGCGACTAGACATCTTCATCATTATCAGTGCCATAGTACCACCAGAAATTACAAGGGCAGGAATGCATGCTAATAAAACAATAGCCAAAAGCCACCCTCTCACGAACGCAATCACAAACCCACCAACAACTGTTGCCGTTAGCTGAATGAACTTGGCTACCTGCAAACATATAATACAGCAAGTTACTAAAAATTAGTACAAAAAGGGGTTGTGAACAATGTTACTACAACTCTTCATTTTTGGGGCCATACCCGTGTCCTACACAGCACTAAAGGATATGGGCATGGAATCCATACTCGATACTTACCAATCCGCCACTCCTCCTTACGGACAGAAAAGAGAGGCTTGCATGACAAAAGTAGAGGAAAGGATTGAGTATGTGAAACATATAGCATGATTTGTGATAACTATGAGCCTTATTTCATAAACACCTCTCTATTTCAATTTGAAAACTCGAAATATGATACTCTGTATCTGTATTATAATAATTCTGCTTTGAAGGCGTTTCCCCAAATCCATATCATAATTTTAAGCTGTCTCAAAAATTTGAAGCATGGCAAGGTCAGCTTTTAAAGATGTAACCATGTCCAACACACATACCCAGTAATACATGTCGTGGTGTCATGGCCCCGACAAGAAATATGAACCCATAGATGTTCGAAAATGTATTGTCTAGCTCCGCTAATATTACCTAGACAAGAAACTCTAAATATAGTAATACAAAGAATGAAAATGAACCTTTTCACCCATGGCATCTTGAATAAGAACAGTATCTCCTGACATCCTACCAATGACTTCACCAGTGGTTGTCTCAGTGTCAAAGAAGGCCACATCTTGTCTAAGTATTGTCTGCAAGTAGAGGCCTCGGATACGTGCTGCTTGTCTTTCCCCAGTTATCATCCAGCATGTTACCTCTGTTACATGTAAGCGATATCAGAATAATGGTACTATAGCAGTGTATTCTCTGTTTCAAATTAATTAACAGGTGGATTGTTTCATGTCAAGCTAAGGTTAGTGAGAATTTTCGAGGTTCATCAACTTTCGTTCTTTCATTTTATTTTTCTTCTCCCATATTTCTATTTCTTTTTGTTCTCCTAATTCATACTGACGGTTTCAGACCCAGGTCATTCTTATCGTTGTTGTTTTTAAGTTGAGCAGGACTATATCTTCTTAACTGTTATCGGTGTGACATTAATATGTTAAAGCAAACTGTCATATGATCAAGTGATGCTCAAGTGTTAGCAATGAATGCTTAGACTAATATAAGCAGCAATTACCAACTAAGCTATTCTTAAGTACTCGGTAGGCACGTAATTAATTTGATAATCACACTTACGCAGAAAGCAAGCTATGCCAGTGTATATTGCAAGGTACAAAAACCTAAGAGAGACCTGCAGCCAGACATGATAAAAGAGTTAATAAAACTAGAGTCGAGATTTCAAAAGATTTGTGCTCGAAAGTAAAGTTATTAATTATAATAACAATAACAAAGTAATACAAATGTTTTATACATATAAAGTACTCGTATATAATGCTGCTCTCTTTTGCTGCCACTCAAGAGTCAAGAAGGATTGACTAACTGAGACATTTTTAATTTAATTATTCTGTATTAGTATTATCTAAAGGGTCTAACCACGAGGAATTAGCTCAAATATAATATTATAGTGTAAATTATTACTTTGGCACTAATTTGTTTAATTTATGTTTCTCCACCTAATACACTCAAGAACTAGCTAAGGTTACTTATGATGTTGCATCCACAATTTGTGTATAAGTAATTAGAGGTAGCAATGGATACAAAAAGGAAAGCTAGAGGTAGCAATTGGGTGGGTAGGTTGAGTTTGAATCTGTCATTATATGCTCAATAGTGACTTCACTTTGTAAACAATTGGTCTCTCTTGTGACG
>LHUT01001638.1:5730-18751 GCA_001412135.1 Silene latifolia subsp. alba
AATAATTTTAAGCATATTTTAATTTTTAAAAAAATATTTTTTAAATTAAAAAAATCGTTTAAAAAAGGCGTTAAAAATTATTTCTTGACCCGTATTCTGACCCTAACCCGACCCGTGACCCGTATGACCCGACCCGTATCTGACCCGACCCGTATTTTGACCCGACCCGTATGACCCGACCCGGGACCCGACCCGCCCGACCCGTTTGACAGGTCTATCTGTCACTGATACTGTATTGTACAAGCTATAATAACAGATGAATGTAGGAAACGATTTATTGGAAGAGTCAAGCTTACAGTCAATAACTCTATTCCATTATTGATGAAGAAGAGGCAAGCAACCTTAGGACAAGACTCTATCACATGTGACGACGACCCAAATCCTTATAATTTCCTGATTTGAACATAGGGCCAATGGTTTTGTTTCACATTAATACCGTCTCATATAGGTTTTTGTGTATGATACCAAATGGTACTTCTCTTGGATTACTGCTTTCTTACCTGCATTGCGAGCAAAACCTTCTGAACTTCAGCAATTTCATTTTCAAGTACGTCTTCCTGCACTGCTAAATCACGAGTAGCTTCGGAATTCTTTTGAGCCAATGCTGCAGCCTTCAAACATAATCACAGTTACTAGAAAACAAAACAAAGAAAGACTTAAAGGAGAAAACAAATGACATTAGTAAATTGCATGCTCACGAATACATGAATTTTGACAAACTATACCAAAGCAAGCAACACCTTAAATGAATACTCAGTACAACAGTACATCTAAAACCATGTCAGACGAAGAAAGTAGATAGAGACATAGAGTTAAGCACGTTTTGCTATGAAACCATTAAAATGTAAACTTCGAAAACCTACTGAAAAATTATTCTCATTCCTTCAACATAACGTCACTCAATGACACTATATCAGACACTATATGCTAATTAAATTTGAGAAGATTTTATATGCACCATAAGAAGGGGGAGGCTAACAAACATTTGTTTCACTGGCAAGCATGTAATCAAAGTCCCTCCAACATATGAAAGATTTGGACTTTTGGAGGGAAAATGACAATGCGCCATTCCCCCGCCCTCCTAAAAGTCTATCAAAACGTAGCGTTTAGTCTTGTAAGAGACCTTCCAAATTACGAAAATGAGATCATATGACCCATTTTGTGGGTCATCTTTTATATCTTCCGTCCTACTCCGACACCTTACTCGTTATACATCACCTCAATCTTGTTCATTCGTTTACCTATTTCATTATAGGTATCTCACTCATTTGTTTACCTTTTCAAATGTGTAAATTAATCAACTACTTAAATAACACTACAGTTTGGTTCTCTTTTCATCCAAAAGCAAAAAATGTTAGCCTTTGGGCTAAAAGCAAACGTAAACAATTGTTAGAACAGAAGTAGTAGTACATAATTTATTTACGTTCCTGTCAATGTGTTGAAAGCTGATTAGAGTGAGTCCTAACTTGTAAGACTCGTAACTCATAGGATGCAAAATGAAATAGATAATCTTCTTCCCCTAATTTCACATTGACATTTGACATTTGACATTTGACATTCCTCAAATCACTATCATCACATAACCAAACTGCATCGATCCATCTTTTCTTCTTCTTCGTACACGTCTTTTTTAACCAATTCTGCACTATAATAATACATTTCACATATCTGAAATGGCTACTATCCTAGTGTCCGTTCTATTTTCTATTAGCTAGCATTCATGTTAGCATACAAGGGTAATTTCAGGTACTGTGGAACCAAAAAAACTACTACTCCTTCGGTCCCAATCATTTCGTTACCTTTTTTTTATTCTTTGCGAGAGGGTAGTTTAATCAGCAAGTAAATAAATGATTGAGACGGAGGGAATAATATAAACAAGTAACAAAACATATACAAATCATCAAATCAATTGCATAACATAAAGCTGAGAACAACCTTAGAAATGGGATCCTTCAGAGCTTTCCTAGTAACCCGAAACCGATTCCCCAGCTTCTCAAGCTGCCTAGAAAGCATCCTAATAATACCAATTGAACTCCTCATACTCTCCTCCAACTTCTCAACCCTCTCAATCAAATTCCCACTCACACTTCCGCCTTTCGACCCGCAAACCCGACTCCATTCCCTCCTCCGGATAACAGACCCCAATGCGACCGCGCCTGTCAACAACCACACCAACACCCTGTTACCCAGTATCACTAACCCGTTATTATTCTGCTTAAAATAAACCCAATTCACAACACAACCCACTGAAATCACCATTGAAGAGATCACACATAATGACTCCATTAATGAAAGGAATGCATCAAAAGTTGACGACTTTGATGGAGTTTTTTCATGGTGTTCGATTGAAGAGAGGGGAGAATCATATGCTTTGATTTGTGAGTTATGATTAGGGAATAAATATAGGGTTTTGTGAATTGGGTGTTTGATTTTTTGTAAGGATTTAAAAGGGTTGTAATTTAAGGGAAATTTGGGGTTTTTTGAAGGGTTGAAGTGGAATTTAATTCGATGAATTGAATAGGATAGGGGATTTTGAAGAATGAGCGACATATTTGGGTAAGATTTCCTACATCAGAATTCAGAAATGACGAAGAATGTTGCAGTTAAGTGTAGAGCTAGCAAAATTGACCCGATCCGTGTCCGACACGACACGACACCGAATTGAGGATACGAGATTCACCCGTAATCCAAATTGACCAATTTTACCCACCCGAATTTTAATTGTTGCACACGATTCATTATCCCTAAAGCCCCTAAATGACTTGATGATAAACAAACCCGAAAATGACCAACCTGGAATTGACTCGGTCCGACCCAATCTGACCCAAATTCTGGTAATAAATTGACTCTCGGTTGACCCGTTGTCAAGTCTTGATAAGTGAGGCCTGAGAATTTTTTTTTCATCACCTCTATGATTAGAGAGCGCACTAAAATTGGTGAGAGACGGTTTTCTATTAATCTAAACTCCATACACTTAAAACTTTGCTTAGTTTATTCTAAAAAATGATTAGTTTGTCCTGCAACCAATGGTCTAGGATTTCCTAGGGCTCCTGTCTAAATCTCTTCGATCTATCCTCTTGCTCGAGGCTTATCTCACGATTTTTGTCGTGGGATTTGTTTTCGGTTTTCGTTTTCTAGTTTCGTTCCTTTGTTTTTTCTTGTGCAGGTGCCAGATGTCAAGTGGATCCAGGGGTCACCATCGGGAAGGGAAGCAGCCTATGGGGGAGGATGAGGACTCGGTGGAATGGGATGAAGACGGAGAGGAAACGGAGGGGGCAAACGATCTAATTCTTGTGGGGAAATTGTGGGCATTGAGGGCAATCAACGTCAAAGCTGCTATTGATACCATGATCAAATTATGGAATCCGTCGAAGGCTATTATAGGGAATGTGGTTGATGCTAAGGAGAAGACTTTCGTCTTTCGATTTGGGGCAGAACGCAATAAGGCTAGGGTTTTAGAAGGCCAACCATGGCACTTTGAGAAATTTATGTGGTGCTTCAACGAACCGAATCCTTCAGGTAAAATCACGGATGTTTCTTTGTCTCGGTTTCCAATTTGGACGAGAATCTATGATTTGCCAATAGTAGGTCGAACAAGCTTGACGAATGCGCAACGTTTAGGAAATTGCTTGGGGAAATTTATAGGGTTCGAGCACGGTCCTAATGCTGCGCTTGACAGGGCGATTAGGGTTCGGGTTTTGTATGATATTAATGTGCCCCTTAAAGCTGCGATTCCTGTGCGTATGAAGAACGGGAAGACTGTTCACTTTTCAGTCAAATACGAGCGACTACCGACATATTGTTATGGATGCGGACTTATTGGACATGGGGAGAAAGATTGTGAGGAGGGGTCGTATGAAGATGAGGACTTAAAGTTTGGGGAGTGGCTGCGCGCGTCGCCTTGGAAGGTGATAAAGACCGCGAAGGAGGGAGTGGGGAAAGCGGCTCGTGATTTATGGCCAAGTTTTGAGGATGAAGCTGAGAGAGTGATTGACTCGGAGGGAGCAATTGCTGCTATGATAAACAAACTGCAAGCTATTTCTATTGATCTAAAGCAGAGGAAAGCGGAAGCAAAAAAACAGAGGGAGGAGGAGGGAGAGAGTGCAGGGAGTGGAGCTGATCAGAGGAAGGACGGGGTTGATGTGGGGCAGCGGGATTGTCAGGAGTTGGGGGAGGGAGCTTATGAGGAGGGGGAGGTTACAGGGGGGAAGAACAGTTGGGTTCGTATTATGGAGATTGACACGGCGGGGGAGGAAGCTGGAAACAGGAAGGTCACAGAAGGAGAGGGGAGGGGACAAGTGGGTGGAGGAGGTGAGGGGAGCGGAGGTTGGAGAAGGCTGGTGCGGGCAGATGGGGGGAGTGGCAGCTAGCTCAGGGGAGTGTGTAGAACAAGGGGTAGGAGAGAAACGAGTACGGGATGATGCTGGGTCTGTTGAGAGGCAAAAAAGGCTGAGAGTTACTTTAGACGGGGGCGTCTTAATACCCGAGGCGGAGGTTGACGAAGGTCAACCCCGCCGGGCCCAATGAATATCTTAAGCATCAACTGTCGGGGCTTAGGCAACCCCGACACGGTTCTTGCGCTCCGTGCGTTGGTACGGAGGGAGGCCCCGACCATTATGTTTTTGAGCAAAACTAAACTTAGTGGTCATGAGATGAGGAGGGTGAGGGAGAGGTTGGATGGCTTTTATGGGTTGAAAGTGGATAGTGCGGGTAGAGCGGGTGGTTTAGCGTTGTTGTGGAGGAAAGATGTTGACTGCACCTTTAAGTCATCGTCTCTTCACCACATGGATTGTGTGGTTCGAAGTGAAGGGGGGAATGGAGACTCACGGGGTTTTATGGCTGGCCGAATGTGGCCGACCGTCACCTATCTTGGGAGCTGCTGCGGTTACTTGGTGCTCAGTCTTCGTTGCCGGGGGTGTGTATTGGGGATTTTAATGAGGTTCTTTTCTCCACCGAAATGAAAGGAGGGCATAGGCAGCAATGTCAAATGAATAACTTCCGGAATGCTATTGATGAGTGTGGCCTTCGCGATGTTCCATGGGAGGGGTATAATTTTTCTTGGGACAATGGACAGGTGGGAGAGGCTAACAGACAAAGCATGCTAGACAGGGCTATGTGTTCGTCGCAATGGATTGATATGTTCCCTTACGCAAGACTTGTTTATTTGGATAGAGAATGGTCGGATCATGCGACGATCAAACTTTATTTGAATAGGAGGGAGGTGAGAGGTAGTGCTTCACGGGTATTCAGGTTTGAGCAGTCGTGGGTGGGAGAAGAGGGGTGTAGAGAGGCGGTGGATCGTGGGGTTGAAAGAGGGGGGCAGGATGCAGCACGGGTGTTGGCGGAGTGTGCGCGGGAGTTGGGGAAGTGGAAGGGAATGAGAATTTCTGATATTGGGAGGGACATAGCACGAAAATGCAAGCAACTAGCTAGAGTAAATGAGGGTGAGAGGACGGAAGAAAATGTTAGACGAAGAAGGAAGCTGGTTGCGGAGTTGGCCGAGTTGCGACGGAAAGAGGAACAATATTGGCGTCAGAGATCTTGTGCTCTTTGGCTCAAGGACGGGGACCGTAATACGAAATTTTTTCATACTCGAGCTGGCGAACGGAAAAGGAAGAATATTATTCACAGGCTTGTGGATGATGGGGGGCAGGTTCATACGCGAGAAGAGGAGATTGCGGGTGTGGCCATGGAGTATTTCCAGTCTCTGTTTGCTTCATCGAACCCGCGGAATTTTGAAGTCTTGGATGTCCTAGGGCAGCGGGTTACAGACGATATGAACACCATTTTGGCTAGGGAGTACAGTGAGGAGGAAGTTATTGAGGCGTTGAACCAGATGCACCCGTTAAAGGCTCCTGGTCCGGACGGGATGAATGGTTTATTTTTCCAAACATATTGGGGTTCGGTGGGCTCGGTGGTAGTGAGCACGGTCCTGGATATTTTGCGTGGGAATAGGATGCCTACGGAGTTTAATACAACCAATATTGTTCTTATTCCTAAAAAGAAAGCCCCGGACAAAGTGAGCGACTTTCGACCTATAAGCCTTTGTAACGTGATATATAAATTGGTTTCTAAAGTGTTGGCTAATCGTCTGAAGCTGTTTCTTGGTGATATTGTCTCGGAAAATCAGAGTGCTTTCACCCCAGGAAGGTTTATATCGGATAATGTGCTCATTGCTTTTGAACTTTTCCACTATATGAAAAGTTCGAAACACAGGGAGGGGTTTATGGCTATCAAATTAGACATGGCCAAGGCGTACGATAGAATCAAGTGGACTTTTCTGGAGAAGGTCCTAATTACGGTGGGGTTCAACAGGAGATGGATTGACCGGGTTATGGCCTGTGTGGCGACGGTTTCCTTTGCGGTTCTTATCAATGGCAGCCCATCTCGTAGCTTTCGACCGTCTAGAGGACTTCGACAGGGTGATCATCTTTCACCATATCTTTTTATTCTGTGTGCGGAAGTTTTATCCGGTCTTATGAGAAGAGCGGTGGAGAATGGGAGTCTACATGGTATCCGGATTGCTCATGGTGCGCCCTCTATTTCACATCTCTTGTTTGCAGAGGATAGTATCTTCTTCACTAGAGCGAATTTGGAGGAGGCCGACACAATTAATTCCCTCTTACGCAGTTATGAAGAGGCGTCAGGTCAGTTGGTTAGCCTTGATAAAACTACTGTGTCTTTTAGTAAAGGGGTGCCGGTTCAACAGAGGAGCAACTTAGCAACTCGGTTGTGCATTACCGAGGTAGCAGAACATACCCGTTATTTGGGGCTTCCCACGGTGGTTGGGAGATCAAAGAAGTGCTTAACGGATATTCTTCGGGATAAGCTTAGTAAGAGGCTTAGTGGTTGGCGTGGGAAAACATTGTCTAGGTCTAGTAAGAAGGTTCTCATAAAGGCAGTTGTCAATTCTCTCCCTACCTATGGGATGAGTATTTTTAAAATCCCTGTCAATTTTTGTGATGAGCTTCGATCTTTGATTTCTCGTTTTTGGTGGGGGCATGAGGAAGGTAAGAGGGGGATCAGCTGGGTTGCTTGGAGACGTATGTGTTTACCGAAGGGCATGGGGGGATTGGGTTTTCGGGATTTCCACTTATTCAATCTTGCCTTACTAGGGAAGCAAGTTTGGAGGTTAACCACGGAGACTGAAGGGCTGTGGGCAAGGATTATGCGTGCTCGTTACTTTCCCCATGGTGATTTCCTCTCGGCTAATTTGGGGTACAACCCAAGTTATACTTGGAGGGGTTTTATCGAAGCCCGAGCTGCTATTGTGGGTGGTTTACGGAGGAGAATAGGGGATGGGCTCTCAACACGCATATGGACGGATGCTTGGATACCAGGGACTCAATCTGACCGCGTGCTTTCCCCGTGTAGTCTTGGGCGTGAAAATTTGGTGGTAGCTGATTTGTTGAATAGCCACGGGTGGAGGGAGGATATGCTAGAGGCTCTGTTTTTGCCGTTTGAAAGGGAAAGGATTCGTAATGTCCGACTTAGTGTGAATAGACCCAGGGACGATTGGTATTGGTGTAGGGAGAAAGACGGTGTATACTCGGTTAAATCGGCTTATAGGGCGTTGGCTGGGGAGAAGGACGTGCTAGAATGGGGAGGAGCATCGGATTGGGAGCGTGAGAAATGGTTGTGGAATAGGCTGTGGAATGTTCCGGTGTGGCCCCGAGTAAAGCTTTTCTTCTGGCAGTTGTGCAGTGAAGCTTTGGCGACTAGAGCGAATATCGCTTCTCGAGTTCGAGGTGAGGTCTCTCTTTGCTCTTTATGTTTCTTTTCTAATGAAACGAGTATTCATTTGTTTAGAGATTGTTGTGTAGCTAAAAGGGTGTGGGTGGGTCTTGGGCTCGATATTGAGGAGGACGAAGGAGGGGGAATTAGGGACTGGGTGGAAGCAAGGTGGAGGGAGTACGGGGTGAGGGAGCAAGCTAAGTTCATGGTGGGGTGTTGGGCGTTGTGGGAGCATCGGAATAAGGTCGTCTTTGATTTGCGTGAGACGGACCCGCGGGGAGTTGTTAAACGGGTGTTGGACGTTCTAGATGAGATCGATGGAGGTGGAGTGGTTAGGGTGACAGGGCGGAGAGGGCGGGAAGGAGGAAAGAATGGGACGGACAGGGAGAGGAGAATGGGATGGGTGGCGCCACGGGAGGATTATGTTAAGGTCAATGTTGATGCGGGTGTTAAGGAAGGGGAGGGAGTGAGCTTGGGGGTGGTATGCAGCATGCAGGGATGGTGAAGGACGGGTTTTGTGGGGTCTCTCATGTGTGCAGGATCAAGTATGGGAGGCTCAAGTTGCGGAAGCTGAGGCGGTCCTTGAAGGAGTGAAGGAAGCGGCAAGGAAAGAGCACTCGCGGATCATTGTGGAAAGTGATTGCTTACAAGTTGTCGAGGCGCTGAAGAGGAAGGCGAAAGGAAGAAGTGTGCTATCGCTTGTTTTAGACGATATTTTACATGCTTGTACTTTTTTTAGTTTTGTTATTTGGTCTTATACGAATCGCGTAAACAATAGTGTAGCTCATGCTCTAGCCCATGTTAGTCCTAGAGTCGTGGGAAGAGTCTTGTGGTCGGACGATTTACCACCGATCGCGAACAATGCTGTTGCTTTTGATTTATCGTTAATATAGTAAAGCCTACGGGTTTTCACCTCAAAAAAAAAAAAACTTTGCTTAGTTTCAGTTTAGCTTGATCTTGTAAATACTGCTCATAAGTTGATTTTAGTTTAGTTTCGGTCTTGTAAATTCAGCTCAGGACTCATTTTTATTCTTCACTTCACTTGGAGCCCAATGGACGCCCCATAAGCGGAATTTTTGGAGACCGGTCCCCCGTTCAGTTTTGATCGAGTCCTATAAATTCAGTTTATTTTGCTCAAAAGGAAAGGGCCTTAAGAGTTAAGATGGATCATATGTCCAAATTTTAGATTTTTGTGACCATTTGTAAATGCAAGTCAAGGCCAATGAGCATATACAACAATAAGTCTCCCTTACGACAAAGAAATGATTATAGCTTAGCCGACGGTATTATACTTTGAGAAAAATATGATTAGCGGTGGAGCGAAGGAGGCAACAGGAGCGACCCTCCACCTCTTAAACATGACAAACTTGAATACACACACTTCCAATCATTTTCCTCTTTTTGGTTCGACAAAGACGTGTTTCCTAATCAGTTTAGAGCACGGTAAGGGCCTAATGAGTATACCCTTTTACCTAACTTCGGAAACCAACAAACCACATTAGTAACTTAAAACCAAAAAATCTCCATGTACAAGAATTATCATCCTCTAATGAGAAGCATTCTCAGTGTCTGTTAGATAATGCAGTTTTGTACCCTAGTACTGTACTCCATTAAAACAAGGGATGGGCACAGATTATAATTACACACAAAAACATTCAAAGAGACGATACAACCAATTTCTAGTATCAAATTCTACAGTCAACAAGCTTATGACTCATCCCTCCCTCGTGATTTCATCAAATACAACTGGCACCCGCGTTCCACACGTGAGCACTTGAGGAGAAATGAAGTGTTTGAGCTACGTAAAAGAAATCCTGGATCAAACCTGTTGGATATTAAGACTGGTGATTGATCAACGATGACGTGACACTTCAAGCCTCTTGCTGACTTGCATGTGATAATACAGCCCAACCAGCAACATCTGGAATTTCAAGGCCACTGTGATGAACAAATATGAATATCAGTATGTCACTTGGCAATGGCAATGCTGTGAATATTGCTACAAAGAGCAAGTTCCTATTACCCTTGGGCCTACTTAGGGCGGAGGTAACTAATATGGGAGTAATAGCGAGGAAAGTAATGATGGCGGAGGGTGGAAATGAGGTAGGGTAATGGTAACCACACAAAGGGGCAATAGTTACCAACTTACATGCAGGGTAATGCACTTACGCGCTGAAAAAAAATTAACCACTGAAATATAAGGTAAAATAGAGACTTATTTTGATGAAGATGTCTTCTATGATCTAGAATATCAACAATTAGAAGAGAAACACAAGCTTTAGAATAAAAAAAAAATCCCACAGCTTGTAGACTCACTTGTAATAAAATCAGTCTTGTACGATGTCATGTCTCTGAACCATCTTCTTCTTCTTCAACAGTTGGAAGTCCACTCTCTCTGGCAAAACCCGGATTGAGGAACTTTGCAACAAAAGCCCACAGCTTGTACACATCCTCAAAGTCTGACAAGAAGCTGAGAGATGCCGTGACAACTTCCACTCTGTAAAACCCACTTTTCCCATCAAGCCGACCATTTGCCATCGTAGCACCGTCCACTATTCTTATATGGCTCAGAATGCCAACACCGAGACTAACACCATGGGCTTCAGCTAGCCTTAGGACAACTTCCGGGTTTACTATCCCTCGGTTTCTGGTCCTCACATTGAATGCAACGGCAGCACCTCTTTCGTACTTAATTTTAGGGCCGTATATCTGGACTAAAGGCAGTGTGTTTTTTTCATCTGGCCCATGGAACCTCAGTTGAAGTAGAGAGGTCACAAGCCAATTAATTAAAAATCGTAGTCTAGAACTAGTCCGGTTTAGACCCAACATATTTACATGATCAATATGTCGACATATGATCTCAGGTTCTCTCCTATCTGATTCTTGACCGTCATCTCCATAATCTCCATCACTATACTGATACTCATCAAGATTGCTAGGACAAGCCTCACTTCCTAGTTCCAAGGGGCGGTTATCTTCCGCACTGTATGAGACCCTCCTTCCTTTGTCACCATGATCTTCTTCAAAGCATACAACTTTGCCACCATCTCTCCGTCCAAGTAGCCTGAACTCGCCTTCTGTTTCACGTCTTATGGCACCTCCATTTGCCTCTAAACAACTTTCAGAAATCAAGGTTGCCTTGTTATTTGATCTTTCATCTTCGTACTCTTCTTCAATCTCATGAACATTTTCCATACCGTGTGAAACTGATTGAACTGCTGCATCGAATGATAGCATATGATGGTCATCATATGTCGGGCTATTTGTCATGTTAGCCATCGGCTTTGGGGAGGATCTCTTCGTGTTTTTCCTCCCAATGAACCACGGGGGAGGTGAAGGAGTGGATCCCTGTGGATCCAGGTGACTGATATTTTCAGAATTTATGGGGCTTTGACCAAGGTCAATCCAAAATGAGTTGTCAGATGACTCATCCTCGCTGAAAATAGGGCTCTTCATCATCTCCCCTACAGAGATGTTCTCAATCTCCTCAAAGATCGTGCCAGAGCCATCTCTGTCAGAGTAATTTTCATGTTCCATCTCAGTGTCAAACACGTCTCTCACTTGAGCTGAGGTATAGGCACCAGAGAAAGCCGGCATCTGTGATCCAGAGCCCTTATGAGTGTCGGATTTTACATCTCCATTTTCTTCAAATCCAAAATCTTCAGTCCCAATCAGTCCATCAAGACCATCAATTGATTCCCCACCCAGATACTGCGGGAAGACTGGAGTGATCTTCACCATCCCAGTACCATTGATCCCAGATTGACTATGAAGGCTTGCCAAAACCGACTTTTTAATAAGAAGGCACCCAAACCCACTCGGGTCAAATCCAAAAACCCGGTAAAATGATGTGATTATGAAATCAGGCCGAAACAAAGACAACCCAAGAGAATCCATATCCTTCGGACCCAAAGCACCCGCATCCAACAACACATGCCAATTGTTTTGCTGTGCTAGAGCCATCCATTGATACGAGTACTTGCAACCAGTCACTCGAGACTGAACAGGAAAGACAAAAAGACCAGTTGCAGAATCCTTCTTCCGCTTCTTCTTGCTCAAAATTTGCTTTCTAAGATCAGCTGAACACGGTTTAAGAGTCGGCCATTTAAACCAGGAACTATAAACTTTAGCCCCTTTCTCTATAGCTTGTTGGGCCATCAAATTCACAGACTGGCTCTCATGATCAAACATAGTCAACAACCTCTTATTTGTTTCGAAAGGGTATGCTTCAGCAAGCAGTTTAAAGGCCGACCCTCGACTAACAGTAAAAACAATCCCATACTCATTCTCAGGAATGTTCAAATAATCCATAATCCTAGTCTTAATTTCATGCTCAATTGTCCCTCTCTCGGCAGCACCATATAGCACATGATTACTCAAATTGGCTGATATTTCAGACAAGCTAAAACTACATGTATCAAAATAATACAGGGTTTGCAGGTACGAAAACAGCCCAAATCCACAGTAATCAAGACATACCTTAGAACCGGCCCCGGTAAGGTGCTCATACTCATCTAACCTAAGCTGATCAATCCTCTCAGAAGACTGATACTTAGGATACATTGTCAGGAACTTAGAAAAAGCCTCATTAAGAGTAGGAATGTCGCTTTCGGACTCGAAAGTGCGGTCAGCAGCCAATGCAGTAGCTCTGAGGAACTCCTTTAGGGTTTGAAGCCTTGCAAGAGACCGAGACCGGCCCAAGCTTTCATCTTTCTTAAGTTTACCCTCATAATCATTCACTCTATCTGATTTTGAGAGAAACCCATCTTCAGAAGCTTCTTCTAAAGCTTCTCTAAGCTTGTTTTCCTGCAATTTTCTCAAAATTGTCTTATTTTTTCGAACATTTTCGCCTAATTCAGACCCTCCATCTTTCTTTTTCCTTGGTTTTTTGTCTACAATTAATCCAATATAATGTGAAATTGGTTTCCATAATGAGATATGCATTTAATTGACCAAATTAAATTCCCAAATCCCAAATGATTTTAGCAGACAATTGAATTGAATTCCTTGTAACAAAGAATAACACAGCAAAAAAGGAAAAGTTGGGAATTCAAATTCAAACCTTGCAAAGAGGGAATCAAAATCAAATCCACTAACTAAGAAACTTTATATTAAATATTTAAGTGATTTGCTTTAATGAAATCATTTAAAGTTGCAAACTTTGAAGGAATTTCAGCTTGCTTTTACCAAAGTATTCAACTAACAGAAAGAATAATTCAGATTCTGAACTCAAAAAAAGGGTAATTTCATCAAAAAGAAAAAACCCAAATTGGACCACATGTAAAGG
>LHUT01001641.1:0-20792 GCA_001412135.1 Silene latifolia subsp. alba
TCATTATTCATTTATTCGTTGTAAACCATTAAACATACTTTTTATAAAAGTGGTTTTCTTGAATTGTATCTCTGATTTCACTACCTCGGAAAACCGGGAATGTAACATTCCCCGATTACCTTGGCCGGGTAAGAAGGGGGTGTTACATAGTATTCACATGAAAATCTAAATAATCGTCACATATTTATTACCTAAGTGCGTGTATAATGGCCTTTCTGTGGACAAACCATTATTAGATGAACTATAAGCACTAAACCAAAAATTGAATTTATTCATCTTAATAGCTTTATGGGCACAATCGTTATAAGTATCATAAACAAAATGACACTCCCAACTTTTTCAGATTCGATATTGGCATCCCCATCATCACGAGATGCCTAACACAACATCTAATCTCATCTTTGGACAAGAATTATACTCGTAAGTGGTACCCTCGGCGTAGTAAGCAAATATTAACAGTAAAATCATGTCAAATATCAAGTCTTCCTTTCGGCCAACTTGACATTCACACGAAAATCGAGTAACTGTTACATATTTATTACCACAAGTGTGATGTAATTGAACCTCTGCCAGATAATGGACTTCAGTTGGGCCAACCACTACCTGGATGAAATTCAATCACTCACGATTGTGTCAATATTTTAAAGTAGGGAAATTCCCACTAGTACTCTTCTGGTATGGGCTAATCCCACTTGTACCCTTACTTTCCAGGAAAGCTCACTTGTACCCTTCAATTTACTAGTTATTCTTACTTATACCACTCAAGTATAGGCTAATATAACATGTACCCCTATGTTTAAGGAAAGTCCACACTCCAACATCATAATTACCTAGAAATCATGAATACTAAGCACCAACAATTAAGACATTAAGTGAATTCTCGCTTGTCATTATGAAGTGGGGAAAAAGTGTTAAGTATCATCAAGTAAGATGTTAAGGCATATGTAAACAATATGAAAAAGAGTACCCTAATTGAAATATTTGTTTTCTCTCCAATAAACATCGTTTTCCCCTCCAAATTCATTTTATATGACTCCACCTCATCGATCTTCAACATTCATCTTATACCCTTTTTCCTCACTTCATTCTCAAAATTCATCATTTACTATACTTAATGGGTATAAGTGAGAATAGCTAGGAAGTTGGATAGTACAAATTGGGGGTACAGGTAGGGATGGAAACGGGTCGGGTATGAGTCGGGTCCAGTAAGATCCGGACCCAGACCCGTGACTTCCACCTCATACCCATACCCGACCCATACCCTATTGGGTCTAAAATCAATGGACCCATAACCATACCCGTCGGGTCTGGGTCTACCCGCGGGTCTTACCTAAAAACACAGAGAAAACTCAGATTTGATAAGCTTAGAAGCCATGCCGATTTAGGTCGTCATTTTTTAGCCATAATTGTGTAAAAAAAAAAGGCAACCACTCCAAGTAAACACTTCAAAACAGATAGTTCATTAATTCAACACTTCAAAAACAACAATTCCAAGACCAATTGAAGTATTGGGAAGAGATAAATAAATCCTTCAAAAAGGGGGATAAACTAGAGAGTTAAAAATTTGACAAAGGATGAAGAAGAGAGAAAAGATGTTGAGTAAATGCCAATGTCAGGAGTAGAAGAATTCATTGTCGAGCAGATTTGTTGTGCAAGCATTGAATGTGTTTTTGTTTGTTTATTTGATTAAAAATAATTAAAGTACAAGTGATAGCAGATTATATACAACTACTACAACTAATTTCTAGGTATTACCCAGTGTAGAAAGGTGCACATCATATTCTAGTCTATTCATAGTACAATGTAGCATACTCTATGCTTAGCCTAGGTCATCCTTTTTCCTTCTTCTCATATTTCCCATGTGCTCCTGGACAAGACTTGATAAGATGACTTGTTGGAATTGTTGGTTCTTTACACTCTCCCTCAATATGAGAGTGAATACTTGATGAAACTCCCATCTTGGACAAGTGGTACTCATGTTGAGACACTGGACAAGACTTGGTAAAGATGTCAGCTACCTGTTCCTTAGTGTTGACATAGGAAGTAGTGAGGATCCCTTGCTGGATGTTTTCTCTTATGAAGTGACAGTCGACTTCAATGTGCTTTATGCGCTCATGATAGACTGGATTGGCTGCGATGGCTAAGGCTGCCTAGTTATCACACTTGAGTTGAGCAGGACCAAGATGTTGCAGCCCTAAATCTTGAAGAAGTTGAAATAACCAGGTGACTTCACAGGTAGTCATAGCCATGGCCCTATATTCAGCCTCAGCAGAAGATCTGGAGACTACAGATTGTTTCTTGGATTTCCATGAGATGGGAGATTGACCCAGGAGAATGCAAAACCATGTAGTAGATTTGCGACCGAAGGCACAAGAGGCCCAGTCAGAATCACAATAAGCTGTGAGCTTAGCTGTTGAGCTACTGGCAAAGAGGACACCCTGTCCAGGGGCAGACTTGAGATATTTTAGCACTCTACGTGCTGCTTGCATATGATCAGAGGTGGGAGCTTGCAGAAATTGGCTCAGAAGCTGGATTGAGAAAGCAATATCTGGCCTGGTGATAGTTAAGTAGATGAGCTTGCCCACCAATTGTCTGTATGCTTCAGGTTGTGGCAAAGGGGTGCCCTTGCTAGGTTCTAATTTAAGAACAGGATTGACTGGCAACTTCAGGGACTTGGAACCAGCAACATTAAAGGTCTTTAGAAAATCCAGGGTATATTTCCTCTGAGAAAGAAAGATACCTGTTGTGCTCCTTTCAACTTCAAGTCCTAGAAAGTACTTTAGTTCTCCTAAGTCTTTCATGTGAAAAGATGAGTTCAGTTGATTTTTGAGAGCTTGAATTGCAGAAGGATCATCTCCTGTAAGGACCATGTCATCCACATACACAAGGACAACAGTGGTGCTGCCATGATGTTGGCGTATAAACAGGGAGTGGTCAGCATGAGACTGGCTGAAATTGCATTGCATTAGGACCCGGGACAGCTTAGAAAACCACTGCATGGGAGCCTGCTTAAGACCATAGAGGGACTTGAGTAACTTACAAGCTTTGCCTGCTAGCTGAGGATCACACTCCCCCTGTCCCTTAGGTGACACAACACCATCACAATACCCGGGAGGAAGCTTCATGTACACCTCCTCGTCAAGATCCCCATGTAAAAACGCATTTGCTACATCCATCTGGCAAGTAGACTAGTCTTTCATAGAAATCACAGCAAGAAGGGCCCTGACTGTGGACATCTTAGCTACAGGAGCAAAGGTTTCCTCATAGTCTAAACCATACCTCTGTCTGAAGCCTTGTATGACCAATCTTGCCTTGTGTTTGTCTAGAGGGCCATCAGAATTATACTTTGTCTTGTAAACCCACTTACAACCTATGGCTTTCCTGCCTTTGGGTAGACCTGTAAGGACCCAGGTGTGGTTAGTGGCCAGAGCTTGCAATTCTGAGTTCATTGCATCAATCCATTTCTGATCTTGAACAACATC
Source organism: Silene latifolia subsp. alba (assembly GCA_001412135.1). Lineage (NCBI taxonomy): Eukaryota > Viridiplantae > Streptophyta > Magnoliopsida > Caryophyllales > Caryophyllaceae > Silene > Silene latifolia. The sequence goes on from LHUT01001641.1 coordinate 3,483, forward strand.
ATGGAAAGTAGTTGGATCAGGTGTAGCTGTGGCAACTGTGGCATTTCCTGCAAAGGACCTGACAATGTGTAACTGAGCCACATTGGCCACTGTGGATGGTGCCATGACAGGATTGTGAACCTCATAGTCCTTAGTCCATTCAGGTGCTCTCCTGGTTCTCTGAGGTCTGCAACTGGGAGCTGGAACAGCTGAAGTGCTGGGGAGAACAATGTCTCTGACCTCAGGATTAGGAGCAGTGTCATGTGACTCATACATGGATGTGAGAAGAGATGTTGGGAGTGTGTACTCCTCGTACATTTCCTGTCCTGGAAGAGTGATTGGTTCTGGCAGCAGGGTAGACAGGTGCTTGCCAAAATGCTTAATCTTGCATGGAAAAATAGATTCAAAAAACTTCACATCTCTAGAGACAAAGATAGTCTTCTTGACTATGTCATACACTTTGTACCCTTTTTGTGACAAGGGGTACCCTACAAAGATGCAAGGAACCCCCCTTGGTTGAAACTTATCCTTATCTCTGCTTGGATTATAAACCATTGCAAGGCACCCAAAAACTCTGAGGCTGTCATACTGGGGAGGTTTGTTGAGCATTACCTCATAGGGTGTGAGATTGTTAAGTATCTTGGCAGGCAGCCTATTAATGACATAGGCTGCTGTGAGCACACAGTCTCCTCAAAAAGAGAGAGGGAGGCCTGAATTAAACCTGATGGCTCTGCTTATTTCAAGTAAGTGTTTGTGCTTCCTCTCCACTACTCTATTCTGTTGTGGTCTATCTACACAACTGGTTTGTTGCCAGATACCAGTGGAGAGGAGGAATTTCTTGCTGTCCCCCTCAGTGAACTCAAGAGCATTATCAGATCTAAAGATTTTTATACACTTTCCAAATTGAGTTTTGACAAAAGCATAGAATGGAACTAACAATGTGGACACTTCAGATTTATTTTTCATGAGACAGACCCAGGTGGCTCTTGAATGGTCATCAACTAATGTCAAAAAATACTTGTGTTTATTTCTGGTTTCCTTTCTGTAGGGTCCCCAAACATCTACATGTACAAGGTCAAACATGTGAGGTGATATGGTCAGTCTGACAGGGAAGGGGAGCTTAGTTTGCTTAGCTATAGAGCAGGTGATGCAGGGTTTGGAGTTGTGTGCAAGTTCAGTAGGTGAAATGCAAGGGATATGTTTCAGTTTGCCAAGACTAGCATGACCTAACCTGAGATGCCAAATACTTCCATTATTTTCATTAAAATTGAGCAATGCATTACATTGATTATCAGAGGTACTACAAGCATTCAAAATGGTACACTCTGAATCCTGCAGATCTTTACTGTCAACAAAATGAGACTTAAACTTGCAAGGTGTAGAAACAGTCCTAACACTTGCACTAGGTAGAACATTGCTATTATTATTCAATAGGTAGTAGATGCCCCTTTCTTCCCTGCCAAATGCTCTAATCCTCCTGGTATGAGAGTCCTGTATGACACACATATGCTCATAAAATGTCACAATACATTTTTCATCTTTAATGAGTTTTTGTACTAACAAGAGATTATGTTTGAAAGTTGGGACATAGAGCACTTTGGTCAGTGTCATACCATTTTCCAATTGAAAAATACCACAATGAGAGACTACAGAAGTAATGCCATTAGGTAGATTGATTTTTGGCTTTGAAATAAATTCTTTGCAATTTTGCAGGAGTCCTAGATCAGAAATCATATGATCTGAGGCTCCTGGGTCTATTATATAGTTAAGAGAGATTTTGTTTGGACAGGTTAAAGTAGAGAGAGCCTTACCTGCAAAGTTAGCTTCCATTTCATCCTCAGTTTCAGGATAAGCCATTCCCTTTGCCTTTTGATTACTCATCAGCTGCTCAAATTGAGCAGTTGTCATAGATATGGACCCTGACACATTAGCCATCTCCTCGTCTCCTCCAGCATGTGCAGCATGAGCAGCCATCTTTCCTTTGTTTGGGTGACGTTAGAACTTTCCTCTATGCATTCCAGATCTGTATCCTCTTGATACAGCTCCAGAGTTGCCCCCTTCCTTTGGCTTGTCAGAGTTCTGAGGTGCAGGAAAGTATTGGTGCATTGGATGCCCAACAAGATACCCTGTAACTCTCCAGCAGTTGCCCAATGAGTGTCCTTTCTTTTTACACTTGTTGCAGAAGGGTACATTCTCTTCACTTCTTTGGTTAGCATAAAAAGCAAAGTTTTCAGTTTCCATTTTCATCGAGCCCTTGTAATTTTTCCTCTGAGATTCTTCCTGTTGTAGGATAGCAGCAGCTTCCTCTACACTTGGAAGGGGAGACATCATCAGGATATTGCTTCTTAATGTGGAGTAAGATGGATTGAGCCCATTGAAGAATTGAAACAGCGTTCTTTCATCTTGCTCCTTGTGATGAGCATCCAACTAGGCATTTATTTCTGCTGTCATTTGACTGATGGGAGGCCAGTCATTCATGAGCTCAACATTTTGCCACAATATCCTGAGTTCTGTGAAGTATTCACAGATACTCTTGTCTCCTTGTTCCAGGTCATAGAGCTCTTTGTTGAGCCTGAATTTGCGGGCACCATTGCTCACAGAAAACTGCCTTTGGAGATAATCCCAGATCTCCTTTGCAGTGGTGGAGTACATCATAGATCTCCTGATCTGAGGCTCCATATTGTGGAGCAGCCAAGCTATGAGCTGACTATTGCAGGTGATCCAGGCTGCTTCTCTCAATGGATCATTTGTGGGTTTCTTCACCACTCCTGTCAACAGTCCCGGCTTCCTCTTAATGCTAATTGCAATCTCCATCTGACATTTCCACTCATAGTAGTTGTCAATTCCAGAGAGCTTATTGTCTACCACAATGGGGTGAGCACTCTCAGCTGGATGCAAGTACAGTGGATCAGATTATTCGAGGATGGCATTGGCAGTGGGTACCAGAAGGAGTTGTGATGATATTATTGTTTGAGTTATCATATTCTAGTCTATAACTACCAGGGTACCAGAAAGGTACCTTGCTCTGATACCATGTTGAGTAAATGCCAATGTCAGGAGTAGAAGACTTCATTGTTGAGCAGATTTGTTGTGCAAGCATTGAATGTGTTTTTGTTTGTTTATTTGATTAAAAATAATTAAAGTACAAGTGATAGCAGATTATATACAACTACTACAACTACTTTCTAGGTATTACCCAGTGTACAAAGGTGCACATCATATTCTAGTCTATTCATAGTACAATGTAGCATACTCTATGCTTAGCCTAGGTCATCCTTTTTCCTTCTTCTCACATTTCACATGTGCTCCTGGACAAGACTTGATAAGATGACTTGTTGGACTTGTTGGTTCTTTACAAAAGAAGGACGACGACATTGTCGGTTGTTCATCGCCGATCGCTGGTACTTGGTGGTTGTGGCTTAGGGTGGTTAGTCATGAAAAGAATAAATATAAAAGAGAGATTAAAGAAAGATCAAGGAAAAAATGGGAGATAAGGGTTGAAGAAGAATGAAATAATGAATTGGAGTATGGAACGGCTGATGTATGTGTATTTGTTAGGTCAAAACTTGGTTTTTATTTTTAATTATAAGGGTCTAAGGGTCGGGTTCGGGTCTCTTAAATCAGACTCAGGCCCGGACCCGAAATATCCGATTAAGACCCATACTCGACTCATACCCGTTAGGGTCTTAAAAAGTCAGACCCGACCTGACTCGTTAGGGTCCGACCCGAAGGGTCTGGGTCGGATCCCCGACCCACTGCCATCCCTAGTGATGGGAGAGGGAGTAACAAAGATTATGCCAACCTGTACTAGGGCCCCATATAATTTCATGTACGATCTCAAACGTTCCAAATACTGGTCCATCGTCTCCAAATTCCCATCTTCTTCCCGAAAGCCAATCGCTTTGAAATATCTTTGTTTTGTTTGAAAGGCCGCCTGAAGTGCACAAACGAACCAGGACATTAGTTAATCAACAATTGCAAGCACTTGCACTGTTCATAAACAACTTGTTAGGAAAGACACGTCTGTGTCATATGGCTATTTTAGTTGCTGAGTAATAAAATCTGTCCCTTCTCTTCCCGATTTTTTTTTTTTTTTGGTTTGAGAATTTTTTTCAGAAGATACGGTATTGACAGTACGTAGGAGGATCCAATTAGGCCTTTTGATGTATAACATATATTACAGAACCACAACAAAGAACTTCGAGTAACTAATGGAGATACAAAGATAAGGCAGAGAGATTCGGGAAAGAGAATCCCCAATGTGCCCAGGAGAGGAGAGGGATATTTACCTCTGAGTATGTTATATGCTTTGGAACAGTATACATACAAGCTTTATGAAATTCGGTCAGAAGGGAGTTCATGACAGCTGGCACCTGAATGAATAACAAGTATAGAATAAATCTTAGAAGTACAACTCAAAAATCGAAATCAAGAAAACTGTAGAATCCAAATGAATCTTTGACAGATCGACAACCTGAACTACACCAATCCCAAAAGCATACATAATGTTGAGTATTATAAATGGATCTTTGCCTAGAATAAATCATGACATTTGGCTGGCGGTCAGCTTCAAATGTGAGCCATGTTATTCTTGCCTGAATTAACAGTTAGATAGCTACGCAAGCTTTTGCATAACCTCCTCAACAAATGCGGGGAATTATTTGAAAGAACAAATCATGGGAAAGCTTTTCCGTAACCTCCTCAACATCAAAAATCTTATATTTACATCTGAACTAGTCAATTAGGCAGTTACATCAGTCATTTCTGATTTCGCCCTCTTCCTACAATGTTGTTGAATCCTAAAATCAATCAGGTCTACTTATGTCTTACATTGCTGTGTTTCATGAACAACAATGACAACATTATACCCCAACGGCGGGGTAAGGCGGGGTCGGATGCATGCACTCGTTATCTCTGTAAACAGGTTGTTTCTGGATGAGCCGTAACGAAAATTGCACCAGGAATTGCATCAAATCACTATTACTTGTTACTTCACACTCCCTCCCATTCACTATGATATTCCACATTGCTTTTTGGGTAGTTTTTAAGGGGAATGAAATTTGTGGTGGAAAATGNNTAAGAGAGGAAATGTGGGGTCACAAGTCCTAAGAACCACAAATTATGGACTAATAAGGAAAGTGGAAGATGTTAGTGAATTTGTCATTTTAGGAAATGTGGAAGATGTTAGAGAATAGGAGGGAGTACTTAACAGGAAATGACGTTGAAAAAACTCAACTATTGACATAAACAAGAAAAGCAACCATTAAGGCGTACCTGCGCACTAACATAAACTACCACATGGCCACATGCAAAGGCAGAAGAGTTGAAGTTTGAATTTGGGGTCTCATATATAGAGATAACCTGTAGAATAAACACAAGTACAACAGCATAAGTATATCATACAAGATAGAATGATTGATACGAAATAGATGTACTGGACATCAGAAAGCTAAGTCAAATAGCTAATGGGTTGAGACAAAACCTGGCAAACGAGTCAACGAGGTTGGGTTCAGGTCGGGTCATTACGGGTCTGTCATACATTCGGGTCAAATAAGGACTAGGCGGATCATTTCGGGTTTTGGGTGTGTTGCTACGGGTCTTTTCGGATTCAGGCCATTCGGGTCGGTCATTTCAGGTAGAAAACGCTTAGAATCGTGTCATTTTTGGGTCAATGAATAAGAAGAGTTTTAAAAGTAGTGTTTTTAAGACAAAAAGGGTTTTGTATAACTATATATATCTAAGGAGTGTTTTATAATTCATCTTATTTTTTTTTAATATAGATAATACTAAATGTGATTTCAAATTAGCTTCGGGTCAGGTTGTATCGAGTCAGGTCATTTCGGATCGGATCAATTACGGGCCAAGCAAAGCTCGGTCAAATTTGGGTCGGGCTGGGTCAATTTGGGTTTCGGGTCAAATTCGCGTTCTTCAATTTGGGTCTCGGGATGAGCCTTTCTGGGCCTGGTTGGTTTGCCAGGTCTACTCGAGACCACAATACAGTCTCGCTATGTTGCTCGTCTCATTTGAAGCTATCGTGGTTAATTTATCTTCCTTTACAAGGTGCATCAGCGTACTTATGTTATTCAGGTTTCTCTTCCTGAGATTCCACTAGCATAAATCAGATGCAAAGTTTTAAGTTTTCACACACTCAACAGCATGATGGAACTCTACAATGACAGCAAACAAAGAAGTCCCGTAGAAAATACTCAAAATAGATAGTGTCACAAATTCCTCAACAAATTCGCCAAAAGTATGTCAATGTGTATTACTCTCAAGCTAAAAACGAAACCTGCCTGATCAAATTGTGTTTGCAAATAAGAAAAATACAAAATAGCTCGGTGGTAGCAATTTTATTGATGGTATAGTTAGCATGAGTTTTGTCTTTACCGGTATTATAAAATATCCAAATTTATTAGTAATAATTCGCTTGCTTCAGCTTTCAATCATATGCATTCTAATTTTCTAGGGTGTCTAGTTCATGAACTAGAAAAATCAGGAACAAGTCACAATATGGAGGAGAAAGTGAGCACTGAAAAACATGTATTACTCCGATTATACACATTACCTTCTTCGCAAAAATTGCTATTGTGACAGATTGGGGAAGAGCAGGATCGTTAAAGATTTTCAAAAATTCACTTGTTTTAGACCTGCATTCAAGAGTGGATCAGAAACGGTCCAGATAATAACAATAATAACAAGTGCAGAGTCAGCAGTTACTATATAAGTTATGACGCCACTACAATTGAATTCCTCAACTCTGACATTTTTAGGCAGAAGTTTGCACCGTAAGAATAATGTTTCAGCAATTCCAGCATTACTAGAGTGAGAAATCGCTTCCCTCACTTAGAGTACAAACCACATTCATTTACTGAAAATTAGTTGAAACTAATAAGAATACCAGATTTCATCTATCCTGTCAAGCTATGGTGCATTGGAGCTATACATTACATTCATTTCAAGTTTTTTTCCTTATCTAAACTTTAAAATTTTGTGAGCATATTTTAATTCCCAAGATAAAACAGAGATGAACAGCGGTCGATTCATGAGGCCGTTCATTACCAGCTCAAAATTCATGAACAGAAAGTATTATCAATATCCCACACATGTCCATCCTCACCAGAGACACTAGTCTCTTCAGTTATATCAAACATCTTCTCTACAGAAATGTATGATGTGTATCACCATGCCCAAAACATTCTCATAACCTCCCTTTCTCGCCTGAGATAAGTTTGTCACTGATAATGGAGCTTTAACATCTCCCATTCGAGTAAAACATAAGAAAAAAAAACAGTAAATGTGCCCTATTAGCCATCCCATAAAACCCTTGAACAACAATAATATGAGATGCAGTTTCACATGACAAGGAACTGTGATAAGTTGATAACCAACAAACTGGGGCAAATTGTACCACCCACATCGATGAGACACAACAAACAGATAGTGATGAAGACCTGTGCAACAGTTTCCTTCCACTTGCATAAACCGAAAGGAAACTTACTGTACATTTTCTACTGATCCACTTATTTGTTTAATACGCCGAGCGATTTCCCGTTCTTTTTTCTGCAAGTCCTGTCCACATATTCATTGTAATAAGCTTCTGTGACACACATACATGATAAAACAATAAAAGCATTCCACAATAATAACAACTTAAAGATAGAGGTTCTGGCTCAGGGAAGAAGAGGTGGAACTGGATAAAAGGCACTATTAGAACTCACGGTAACGTCACGTACAAATTCAGACCTATGGACAAGGAAAAAGAAAGATAACTACATGCAAGCTCAGCGTGACCAGGAGATTATATTCTAAATCTATATTGGGGCTAGAATGATAGATGGAATAAATTCTTAGCGGCGTCCAATGCCTAGCAGGTTTTCCTGTGATTTGGTTCTTTTCCTTCCCACACGTCACCTAAAGAATCAAAAACCCACATGACAGTGGTATACTAGAACTAACCAAATCACAGAAATAAGATAAAAAGAAAACAAAACTAACACAAAGACAGAACTTAGAGTTCTAGACACCGCACTCCTACAATTTAGAAAACAATGAAGCCCAAGTGTTCTAACACAGTTCTAAACCTTAATAACAGTTTCAGACATGACTAATACCTAAACAACTTAACATTGAAAGCTCATGATTCTCTCCTACAACGAACCATTAGGGATAAAACTAACAAAAACAACAGAATGTATCACAGTATCAGAGGCATTGATCTATGGCTTCTATGCAAGCACAAGTTAGAACATATACAAAAAATAATAGAGGCAAACAACAATTTGGTCAGAAGTTGATGGCAATCAACAAAGGAACAGACATACCGTATTGGCACCTGACAAAAGCAAGTGGTTTGTATCCTCTAATTCCTTGTAGCTCTGAAGCCTTCTCTCCTCAAGCTTCAAAGCGTTTTCTGCTGCCCTAAGTAAGTTGCCTATAATAACAAAAAAAATGCCTAATCAATGAAAGATTATGACTTCAGAAAGCACAACAAGAACACGAGATAGAAGAAACGCACAAGGAAAGCAGCGAGTAACTGGGCAAAGGCAGATTTTTAATGATAAATCAAACTCGACATTAACAGGATATTCCCAGACTCCCAATGGGCAATGGCTTGGTGACATCTTCGAATAAAAAAATACAAGCAGATACAACGAGGAGTGGTTTATGTGCCATATGGGTACAGTCTAGCAGAAAGATGATCTAGCTCAAATGGTACAGAATCCAAAGCAGAGCGTATCTACAATGAAATTGATCAGAAAGCACAAAATATCCATCTATCATCTCCGAAAGAAACCAAGAAGTCCAAAAAAAAATTATAAGACCATTGATTTAGATCAATAACAGCATCAACTATCAGCAAACGGCAACTGTTATCACAGTTACAAAAGAGGCAAGAGTAAGGTCACGAAAAACTCAATCAACTGTAAGTGAAATATAAAGAAGCATCTTAGCCCTCAACTCGAGCAATACAATCTAAAAATAAATCAGTCAGCCATTCATCAAGTATCACTGCATACGATATACATGCTCCTAAAGTTTTTGGCATATCCTGCAAACCAGTTAACAACATTGTTGACTACCATTACAGAATCTGTTACAAATCTTTTACTCAATTTCAGATTCATTATGTTCAGATGTAAGCATTCTCATTGGTATCCAACATGAATGACAAAAAATATGTTTCCCGAGCCATAACAGAATTCAGATAAAAAAATACTCCCCCTCTCTCATTTATATTGTCCCTATTTGACTCTGGTGACCCAACAATGTTAAGTTTGGCTGATACTTTCTGACCGTATGCTATAGTTGCAACTTTCTACAAACGAAAATATGAAAACGGTTGTTTTGATAAACCAAACATGATTATATCTCTACATATTTGTAGTAGTTTAACGGTCAAAATTGACATCGATTGACTAATAAAATCAAAAAAATTTGGGATCAATTAACTAGTAAATAGGCTCTTTCCGTGCTCAGAGAGAATCGAAAGAGAGAAACGAAACTGCTCTGACAGTAAACAATTGCGATGCTGACTGTACTACACCTGGGACGTTGGCTGTAGATGAGGTTGACACTACATTTTGTGGTGTTCCAGTAGCAGCTGCAGATTTTTCATTGGCCAATTTCTCAGCAGCTTCTTTAGCTCTTTCTGCTTCCTCTGCAGCTTTCCTTTCTTCTGCTCTTTTTGCTGCTTCACGTCTAGCCTTTAACCAAAAACAAGATCGTAATGTAAAGACAAAACATTTACAAGTGCACCAGCAGATAACCAATGCAAACTCTCCCTAGATAAACACTGGGAAGTCATTAGAAACGATGAAACAGCATCTGCAACATGAAGTCAAACACCTTTCCTTTTTTAAACAAGACAATTGAGCTATCTTAACCATCCCTCATTTGAGCTATCTTAACCATCCTACAAGGGAGTGATGCCCATGAACAAAACGACACAAGAGGCGCCTATGAACAAAATGAGAGAAGGGTGCTGGAATGAAAAATTAGTTTCAGCAATGTGGGCAATGTCGATATATCCTAACACTCTAAATTACTGATTTCCTAATATCATTATTGAATTTTCTACCAATCATCAACAAGACATAGACCTGTTAAAAAGGTTGGGCGGGTTGGGTCCCCGGTCAGGTCGAATGCGGGTGGGGTTATATGGGGTCAAAAAAGTTTATGGCGCCTTTTTCCCATTTTTAAATTAAAAACAAATAATTTTAAAAAATTAAAATAAATTAGAATTAATATTTTATTTATAGTCATTAGTTGCCGTACTTATATCAAAATAATTATAAAAATAAGTTATTTTAATAATTATTTTATTAAAATTATTTTATTATTAAATTATTTGACGTTACATAAGATTGGTTTTCTTATCATGGTAGTAATTTAAAGGACTAAAAATATTTTTTAATTATCACATTACATATATAAATATTAACATGTTAGAATAATATTTACGACTTATATTCACATATTTTTGACCCATCGGGCCGAGCAAGTTGGGTCGGGTTCCCACCCTAAATTAACGGGTTAATCCGAGTTTGGCTCGATCAGATCACGAGTGAAGATTTACGGGTCTTGACCCTCCAAAAAATGGGTCGATCAGCTCGGGCCAAATTTTGATGTGACAAGACATCCTAAATGGCTACTATTAAACCAGATTGTTGTACTTTATATAACGTAAAGAGCAAAAAATACTTAACAGGTCCATCTCAGTTGTATTTTTCCTCTTATTTGTATTTCCATTCTCCAAACTTCCAACTAACCTCTTCCTCTTTCGCTTTCAGTTGGCGAAGTTTCTCTTCAAGCAAAGTCTTCTCTTTTCTTTTGGCTTCCTCAACTGTAGCATCATCTCTTATTCTCCTTTCTTCTATTTGCGCTCGATGCTCATGATCCCTCTGGATGGCAGTCAAATGGTTATCAAGAGCTTCAGCGCTGCATTAATTGAACCAATTAGTTTAAAAAAAAAAACATATCCAAAAGGCAGATAGATTATATCAAGTACAAAGACTTTAGTATAAAAGTGATTGAATTTTGGGACCAAACTATCTAATGAAATCAACTCAAGTAGAACAATGTCATGGCCAAATAATCCTTCTCAGATTAAAATCAACATCATGACATACAAGCCCTGCGACTCTAAGTCTCTTAACATTAAACAAATGACATGGGTCACCACCAGTACATTGAAGGGAAGGCAGAAGGGAAGGCGGAGAAATGGAGACACCTACAGTAGAAAAGAAACAGTACAAATAAATCAACTTACATCTTACGCTGATAATGCATGTCTAGCTTTCTATCCATTTCTCGCCTAGCTTCAATAACTTTCTCCTCTCGAACAATAGCCGAGGCATATTTCTCCTTTTCAGCCACCAACTGTGCCTCTAATGAGGTTACTTGATTCCTTATTTCTTCCTGTTAGAATTCAGGAAGACTTCTAAGTTATTCACATGATTTAAGTTTAAGGGGCTCCACACAAATCATGCCTGCCTTTGCGAAACGTCATAATTTCAATAAGACTGTGTCAAAACAGTGAAAAATGAGTATACATATAGTCCACACCCCGTTACAATTATCATAACTTGAAAGTTGTAACTGCATGATCATTGCTACAGATAAGAAATCATGACACTGAGAGTTACATGACAGGTTGCTTCCATAACAGGTTGGCTAGCAGCACCAATATAACCAGCCACCCAGATGTACTAGTACTATAATGGGAATTAATTTCATCACTTTCATGATAAAACATCATATTATATAGCTTCGTGTATTCCTTAATGATCTCACATTTTCACATAAATTAAATGCCACTACGTGAACATAAACTTGTATATGCCTAGAAGACGTCATAGTGATTTAGTGATTGGACTGACTGCAATGAAATACATATCCTTGAGCAGAGAAATACATTTCAGATCAATATATAGAGAATGATTGAATGATATGCCACGTGATCCTTCCACCAGCACTGCAGTATACAGTTCTGAGGACTGGACACCAACAAAGTTTCTCGAAAGCACGCACAAGCACGTAACATTCAATCATACAAGCATCAATTTGACAAGAAGTATTCTGATATGTCAGAGAAGTAGAGAACAAACCGTAAAACCAAGCTTGTGCTGATGTGTCATCTCCAGAAATGCAGTTTCCGTCACTCCCATTTTATTAATTGGATGAACTTGCAGTGGGTTCATTGCTTCATCATCTGAACCCTCACTTTCACTACAAAAATATACGTTGGAATCATGTTCTCTTAAACATAGATGTACACCGAAAATAAAACACGTCTATTAAGAAGAAGTCACATGTTTTGTTTCCATTATAAATTCGTGAATTATTAATACCCATTTTAGGCTCTGGTCAAGTTCTTAAACTCTTTCTTGAAGTGCCTCAACAGTTCCCTCAAAATGGGGAGGTAAGGGAGATGTATGTACAGTATTAACCATTTGTATAACAACAAATAAGTTGACGTTTCAAGCTGGAAGTAGAGGTAACATTTTTTTTCCACCTAAAGCATGAAGGAGTATAAATGTGCAATGCATCGTTCTATATTGGATACACAATAACTCTTTCAGAAAGAACAAAACCAAACCTGGCATAAATATCATTACAGCCAAAACGAACAGCTGGCACCAAGTCCCTAGACTGTTTTTCTTCATCAGAATCATCGAACTCAAAATCAATGACTTGCATTCTAAATGCATTGTTTTGGTTGGCTTCCCTCTTTGCAACTCCCCGAATCTCTCTGCACCGCACCGTAATAAAATGAAAGAACTCAGTCGACCTCAATTGAATAAAATATACAAGACAATGAATTAAAAAAAAAAAAAAAAAAAAAAAAAAAAAAAAAAAATAACCGGGGAAAAAAAAAAAAAAAAAAAAAAAAGACCTGCTGCAATTTCAGCTCTGACTGATGGTGCCGGATATCTTGAATTAGCATGTCCAGTATTTGACTGAAAAGTTGAATAACTTCTTTGGGAATACGCCGAAGGATTACTTGCAGATTTCTCACAGGATGGTGGTGGAAGGGCACGCTTCATCTCATCCAACTGCCGCTGGGCCTCAGACCTATTTAAGTCCGTAAAAATGACCTGATATAGACAACTATCAGCAGTTTCCAAAGAAAGTAATTGCATCTAAGTCAAGTACGGAGTATATTTTATGCAGATTACCTTATCAAAGTATTCATCTGTCCTATGCATATCTTTACTCATCGGCAAGACAAAGTTAGCTGTCAGAAGCAAACGGCAAACCGTGAGAAATTGCTCATTGATACAAACAGAAGGATGATACTCTGACTCTAGAGTTTAAAAGAAGCGTACCCAACATCTCATAAACTGCTTCAGGAGGTACATCCTTGCCCATCTCTTTAAATCTTTTCTCAGCACGTAACTTTAGGTCTTCTGCTCTTGGAAAAACCACAACAGCAGTCTGCCGACGAAAAAAAAAAAAAATATTAATCACTGACAAAGAGTAGTCCTAATGTGTGAAATACTGAAATTATCCTCAGAATTACTGCAAAGACCTTATGGTAAAATGCAAATGGCTTCAGTTTCCGCTTTCGAGCACTCTTGTAAACATTGGTCTGGTCAAGGATATAATTACGAGGTACTTTGGAAGCTCTTAATAATAATGTGTTGAAAATCCCAGTCGCCCGATCCATTAACTTGTCAAATCTTTCGCCATAGTTGTTTTTTCGCAATAATCCAGGGACCTGTGGTACATCAATATACATGACTTAAGAAGAAAATTAAAATGCATGACACGAGATTATATTATTAGACAAGGAGACGCCAAATAAACCTTCATCTGATCTAGAGCCAGGTTTGTTCCAAGCAGAACATAGCGCTTTTCAGGATGTTCCTTAACCCACTTTTCAGCCCAGGTAGATTTTCCGGAAGCTGGTAATCCCACCATCATGATCACCTCACAGTCTGCTTCGCTAGTTAAAGAAGGCCCAACTATTGCTTTTTCATCTTTCATCGCTGAAGCCCATGGCTTATAGCCCTCGACAGGGATTAATCCGTCCTCCATGCTAAACTGCATCTTTACCACAGTGTTCTTCAGCAAGACATGAGGGAAGAAGGCTGAAGTTTCCGTTAATGTAAGACCTGTCGGACTCGAGTCAAATTGCTTTGCAATGCCTAGACGTTTTCCGTTCTTACAGAACCCTATTGAACCCCAAGGTTTACTCTCAAGATCCACTAAGCAGATAATGGTATCACCGATCCCAAATTTTTCACCATAGTTTACAAATTTTCCAGCATTAGAAAACTTTCCCGTTCCACCAAAGCCGTAGCTGTGCTCAGTTTCACCCAGATAGCCAACTGAGTCATCTCCTCTGGAAATCCCTATTCGGCAAACATTTTGCTGGTCGATAGGAGTGTCTTCCATCTTCACGGGCTGATCGGAGACTATTCTGCAACCAAAATAGTACTTTCCGCCATTGATTCCGACAGTCCCACGTGCACCAGACCAGCAATAAGCAAATCCCTCTTCATATAACCCATAACCTGTGAGCCCATCACCTTCAATGTTGAAAGCTGGTCGAAGATTATGAAACAACATCAGCATATAAGCCATTAAATCGACCATTTTTCAGCAACGTATCAAATAAAATGCATATGATCAGCAGGGAGCACTTATGTGGCCAGATATAAATAACCAACAAATGATCATACTGTTTTTGTTCTTGTTCGACAAAAGAGCCAAATTTGAACTAAGTAACATTCCTTCAACTTATCACTCTAAAGCGCTAAAGAAAAAATTCGACCACAATGGCATAATTTGGACATGATAAATTATTGGAGACGCTAGACGTAGAGATCAACAACTCAGAATTGAAAATTGAAGCACAGTTTTCCTGTTCAATTTCATTTCAAAGATTAAGCTCCTCCTACCCCAGCCTCCTACTCCTAGATAGTTCTCGACAACTTCCACCAAATTCCTCAATGCCCTACAGCTTTCCCACCACATCTTCTCAACCTCCTATTCGGAAATCTTTGCTGGTTCCTAAATGTACATCCGCGATAACAAACTTAAATACTTAATGCCTCAACAACTAAATCCTAGTTTGTCTACGCATGCACAAAGGATCATCGACTACACTTTCATAAACTAGAACTTTTACGTCACATATCCACAATCAATATGTCAAAACGATCCTAAATTTCGTAATTCAGATCATTATCATCAAAACCGCAAAATTTCCATCCAACTGTTTACCTCCCACAATGCCATACGAAAGAATTTCCAAGAAACCCTCGCAAATTAAAGCTCTATCTCATCACCGAACTACCAAAGATGCAAGACACCATTCTAAAATGGATCAAAATCACCATTCCTCCACAAGAACCAAATTACCTATGCAGACCCAAGAATACATATCCCGTTTTGGGCCGTTCCACTTAAAATGAATACGTTTCTATTTTTGGTAACTCGTAACCTTGTTAACTGACTATAATACTAAATCCCCCCAACCACAATCTCATTTCCTCGAACAACTTGCCAACTAATTAGCTCACTTCCTTCAAGAACCCTAGATTAACCCATTAAACCCTCTTAATATTTCATCTAAAACTACATTCCTTAAGTAATTCAATCTACTTAGTACTCCGTAGTCCGTACTAATCACTAGCTACTTCATTCCAAAGATAATTATGGAAGAGGGCAAGAATGATACTTTTCATAAAACCGAGCATACCCAACAAAAAGAAAATAATTCCGTATAAATTACTCTTTCCGTCTCAGTCATTTGTTTACCTTTTGTTCAAAATCCCCATAACAAGAATAACTAAACAAATAATCGAGACAAAGGAAGTACTATATAACATGGGTTTTTTTAGCAAGAAAATGAATATTAAAATCACACCCCCTCCGTCTCAATCATTTGTTTTCCGTTTATTAAACGTCACAAAAGGGAAACAAATGATTGAGACGGAGGGAGTAACACAAGAATTATAAGCAAATTAATAATTATAAGATCAATTTAACGCAAATAAAATGAATAAAAGAAATTAGAGAAGTGAAATTACACAAATCACAATCAGCAGAATTGAGGGAAACGTGATGATTTTGATCAGAAGGGTATTTTGGTCTTTTTGATTTAGGTTGTTCTTCTTCGTGTTGTGTTGATGTTTCTTCGCGCTTCATCGACGCCATCGCGGTATTTTTTTGAGTCGTAGAGAGGGAAATACGGAATGTCCGATTGTCCTTCGTGTTCCTTTTATACACGAAGTGAGTCGAGATCCTCTTCATTTTCTTGTTGGGCTGAGCATTGGTCCAGGATCGGATCGGATCGGATCGGATTAAATTGAACATTTTAATGATTAGTTCACAAAAGCATAAAATTCAGTTCATTTGATCCGGACTTAAAGATCGGATCGGACCCAACCGAAGAATAAAACTTGAAAAAATGTGGACTGAGATTGGACTTAAAAGAAGCCGGTTCAGTTTCAGTCTAAGCCAAATAGTCCGGTCTGCTTCATTTTTTGGGGTCGTGCTAAAGTTGTCCACCCCTATTTCCTTGTTACTTGTTAGTATCTCTTCGTGTATAATTTGGTTTGAACTGTTTATTTGGGAATGACACGTTTATTTCTTTCACTGAAATGGAGAGAATCGTAGTTTTGGCTTAATATGAATTTTGTAGCTCATAGATTAATTTTTAACTGGATATAGATCAGGTAAGCAGGTTGTGTTTATGTTTATTGGTGAATAATATATTATTAGGCGAATCTGATTATTTATACATGTCGTGATGTCAGATTACCTACCATGAACGACTTTTTAAGAAAAAGTAGATCTCAAAAATAATTCATTTAAACACATTTCGTCGTTAATATGAATCTTTGAAAATCATGTCAAAGTACGAAGGTTGGATTAAGTGACAATTATCCAAATCATACATTAAGACTTACTCTGTAATAGATTGTGTTAACCGTTTCAGCACCTCTTTCACAGGATCGTCTATAAAAGAGATGAATTTTTCGAGTTGAGCCAAATTGGGTTAGGTTGGTATAAGTTCATGTTCATTTGGGTTTAAATAGTCACACAGATCCAAGGGAGAGCATTCTTTTCAAGCCAGTGAGTTGCACTGTTTGGGCTGGCCCAGGAGTAGATGTTCAAGCCAGAGAGTTGTACTGTTTGGGCTGGCCCATAGTCAAGTGGAGCAAAATGGTCATGTTTATGAAACCTTAAATTTTTGGGATATTCTACATAATACACTCGTGTTATGAAATATTATTAATGTAGATATTATATGGATGTCCAAAAAAAAAAAAAGAAATACTCTGTATCACTGAATGATGAACTTCTTGACACTTCATA
>LHUT01001643.1:0-17565 GCA_001412135.1 Silene latifolia subsp. alba
GTTGTCTAACCAAACAACCTATCAAACTAATCAAATTTCAACAATCATATGTAACAATATGAATGTAAACAATTATCAATTCGTTGATTGCATGCCGGCTGATCAAATTAATGTTTGGTCGAATTTTGTTTTTAATTTAGGGTTTGTTTTTCTATTGAAAGACTACTGCTAGATGCCTAGATGGAGATTAGTTGTTGGGTGGTTATTAACTGGCGGCAAGAGTAAGGGACGTCAGAGAAAGGACAGCGCTGGCAGAGGCGACGTCGGGAGAGCGCAATGTACGGCGACGCGACGGAATTGTGATGTAGTTCACCGGTGGCTAGGAATAGAGAATGTGGTATGCTCGTCGAGACGGAATTGCCGCCGGTGGCTAGGAATAGAGATGGAGTCAGATTAGGAGGACGGCAATAGGATTATAGGAAGATGGTAGTATGTGCGTTGTTCGCTTGTTCATAGATTTCCTTTTTTTTTTTTTTCATGTAGTAGTACTTGAATTTATTCGCGAAATTTATTTATTCAATACCGTAATGATCTAGTAATGCAATAAATGTGTTCGTAAAAATATTTAATCAACGCAAGACATAGCTATATGCGTTTATCAAAATAATTTATCATTGTAGTACATGATAATAGATGAGTATGTGTGGGTGAAAGTAGAGAGAACAGATTAGAGAGAAACTAGAGAGAGAAAACGGGAAGGAAAAATGGGAGGGGTATAATTGTCAACAGTGTACTGTGATGAGTAAAATGTGTACTGCGAAAATCAGCACCCTAGATTTATTATGAAAGTCTCCAAAGTTGTATGTTTCACACATACAATGATACTTGGTTTGATTATAATTGTCAAGGAAAATTTCAAAACTACTACCTCCGTCGTCTCCGTCCGAGTTATTTGTTTAACTTTATTAAAGGGTCGTGCTTTTTTACATACGGATTTTACTCTTTTACATACGTTTTTTTACAATTTTACCCTTATCATTTTTTCATTCTTTCTCCCAATTAATTTTTTTTTTTCTCTCTTCACTATCAACACCACCCCCCTTGCTCCGGTTAGTCCAGTCGTCGACTGATGTTTCTCCGGCCAATGTCATTCCGACCGACAAGATGTGGAAATCAATGACACGATGATATATTTGTAGTATTGACCCTGCAATAATTTGCTCCTCCATCTTCAAGTTTAAGCGAGAGTTACGAAGTATGACACAATAATATATTTGTTCAATTCTGTGCTCTGAAACCAATAATTTATAAAAGGAGATGTGAACTTGATATGGGCAATAACAGCAGAGATTGAATTTGTTATGGGCAAAGTCAGATCCCTCTTTCTCATTTGTAGAAATGCATCATCGATTCTAGGACAATAACTGCAAACAACTCTCATTTGTAGAAATGCATCATCGATTCTAGGACAATAACTGCAAACAACGCCATTACAGCCGCCATGCCGCCATTTGTTCAAATATTTATGCCAACGCAGCAACCACACACACCACCCTCAGACACCACCCACTAGCCGCCGCACACCACCCAGAAGCATCGTCCAACACCCAAACCATCATCCCACCACTCCTTCATTGATAATAATTGATAAACAAGTTAACCATTAATTTTACTAATTAACAAACCCTAATAATTTCAACGAAAAATATTAGTAGTTGCTAAACAACAAAATTACTTCACTAATTATAGAATTACGATCCATTATTCAAGTTTTTAGAACAATTAGATTTGATTTGAGGAGAAAACAAGGTATGGATAAAAGTAATTTGATTAGGTTTAGCAAGAAGGGTATGATATGAAAATTTTATGAAAAAATATATGTGAAAGAATAAAGTTTTGAAAAAGTAATTCGTTAAAATAACTCTCACAAGTTATTTGTTTGACATGATTAAAATTAGACCTGGCAAACAGATTAGGTCGTGTGACTCGTGTCGTGCCAACTTTAAACAGGTCACCACTGCCCCAACCCTAACCCGACCCAATTAAATAAACGGGTCATTTGTCTCAAACCTAATCCAATCCATTTAGTTTTTCTATAACCCAACCCGACCTGTTTAACCCATTTAATTTTTACGAGGTCATTTTTAACTCACTTAACCCGTTTAACCCAATAAACTAATGAAATAAACTAAGCTTTATAGCTTTATTATCCAAAAATGATGAATGAAAATGCTTATTTTAAAGTTGTTTGGTTAGATTATTGATTCTACTCAAAATTATTACGACACTTTTAAATAAATGGTTTACTCGTGTCAGTTTCGTATCAAAACAGCTCAAACCTAACCCGACCCATTTAAGTTCCGTGTCGTGTCCGTGTCAATCCAGTTACTTAAATGGGTTACAATGTCTAACCCTAACTTCGTGTCGGGTCATGTTAATTATTGTCACCTCTAATTAACATAACACTCACAAAAAAGTAAAAAGATAAATAAATGATTAAGATGAAAGGAATACACAACTATAGAACGAGTATAACTTTTTAAGACTATTGTAAATTTGTAACCCATGAATTATACATGCCCGTGCATATTGCGCAAAAACGAAACTAATATATTAAATTTTCTATTTTTACCTTTCTTTAATTACGATGGTACCGAGATTCGGTACCACCTGATGACGCCTTATCACCTTAACTAGTTTGAAATTGTTAAGAAATTGAGTTCTAATCTAATCTAAAATTTAAAGGTTCCGAAACTTGAAATATCTCATATTTTGAATTTATTTAAGGTAATGCCAATATTAGGTTCCAAAACTTCAGCGCGTCTTGCTTCAGACGGTTGTTTCTCGTCTGAAATAAGACTAGTAACATGTTGTCATTTTACAATAAAATGTTTTTATTTTCTGATAACATGTTACCATTATTTTTCACAATCATTTTCAAGGTAAAAGGTGACACCTCTAGTGATAGTATTTCATGGATTAAATGGTTACATTTTCTTCAAAAATGACAACATTTTGTCGGTTTTATGTCAGACGGAAAAACAGCCCGTCTGAAATAAGAATTTGCGCCAAAACTTAACATCCCCTTATACTAAAAGAATAAGAGATCTCCCAAATCCCTCTTATACTAAAAGAATAAGAGATCTCCCAAATTTTCCCGCCTAAATGAATTTGGCTATAATTGGGCTTTCTGTAATTGGACTATCAATATATTATATCGACAACTGGATTATCCACGGATTAATGCAAAACATTAATAACAATAAATTTTACAATTAAATTTCAAATTGAGTTAAATATCGGTTGAACAATTGTTATTTTCTTTAATATTCTTATCTAAGATCTATACTAGTAAAGAGAATAAGGGGAGTGAGAAACACCAGAAAAACCTACCACGGCCCCAACGCGGCTAAGTCTCCCTAACCAAATCCTACCTTTCCATATCTCTCTCTTAATCCAACGGCCTACATCCTTTTCTTCCTAAAAAAAGAATATTCTAGAACCATACCATAAACACATTTTTTTTGGAAACACATCAACACATACCATAAACACGCTCTTTCTTCCACTACTTAAACCCCCTCCCTCCATACAAATATACAACACATCTGTACGCTTAATTCTTTATTCTCTCATAACAAACCCTACTTTTCAAATCTCTCTTTCTCTCTAATTCCTATTGTATTGTAATGGCGGGTAAAGGTGAAGGTCCTGCGATTGGTATAGATCTGGGTACCACATACTCATGCGTTGGTGTATGGCAGCATGATCGTGTTGAGATCATTGCTAATGATCAGGGTAACCGAACCACACCTTCTTATGTCGCTTTCACTGATTCTGAGCGTCTCATTGGTGACGCTGCTAAGAATCAGGTCGCCATGAATCCCATTAACACTGTTTTCGGTTAGTTCTATTTTCCAACCTTCTTTCTTTAATATTCTTATTTTGCATTCTTATTCTTGTTTTATTTATTGTTCGTTCTTAATTTGCTTGAATCTGTTTGTTTGTTTTTCAATTAATTGTTAGAATTCTTGTTTCCTATATCTAATCACATGGCTCATGATTTTGTTTCTGATTGTCATCGTCTTTTTACATCATTGTTGGCACAAATTCTAGAATAAGACCGTTTCAAACGGTCCATTTTTGTTCAAAAGTTATTCCTTTATTGCTAATAAATGAGCTATGACCGTCTCGATTTATGTTTTTAGGGCTTTCTTTCGTATATTAGATATGAATTGTAATTTTCCGAATTTAAATACAATGTGAATTCGATGGAGTTATTCCGAAGATTAGATTTTGTTAATAGTTATAGGTGAATTCGTTGGAGTAATTTCGGTATTGTTTTAGAGAAAACTGTATGTAGTTTATTAGGGATTGATTATTGATTATTAACCTATTTTAATTCATTGTTGTATCAGATGCAAAGAGGTTGATCGGTAGGAGATTCAGCGACGCATCAGTCCAAGATGACATGAAGCACTGGCCATTCAAGGTCATTCCCGGCCCTGGTGACAAGCCCATGATTGTTGTAAACTACAAGGGTGAGGACAAGCAGTTTGCTGCTGAGGAGATCTCCTCTATGGTCCTAACCAAGATGAAGGAGATTGCCGAGGCTTTTTTGGGTTCCACTGTTAAGAACGCTGTCGTTACAGTCCCAGCCTATTTCAATGACTCCCAGCGTCAGGCTACTAAGGATGCTGGTGTTATTTCTGGTTTGAACGTCATGCGAATTATCAATGAGCCTACCGCTGCTGCCATTGCTTACGGTCTTGACAAGAAAGCCACCAGCACTGGTGAGAAGAATGTTTTGATCTTCGATCTTGGTGGTGGGACTTTTGATGTCTCTTTATTGACTATTGAGGAGGGTATTTTCGAGGTCAAGGCTACTGCTGGTGACACTCACCTTGGTGGTGAAGATTTTGATAATAGAATGGTTAACCACTTTGTGCAAGAGTTTAAGAGGAAGAACAAAAAGGATATTAGCGGAAACCCTAGGGCTTTAAGAAGATTGAGAACAGCTTGTGAGCGTGCCAAGAGGACTCTCTCTTCAACTGCCCAAACCACCATCGAGATTGACTCTCTTTACGAGGGTGTTGATTTCTACACCACCATTACCCGTGCCCGTTTTGAGGAATTGAACATGGATTTGTTCAGGAAGTGTATGGAGCCTGTTGAGAAGTGTCTGAGGGATGCTAAGATGGACAAGAGCACTGTCCATGATGTCGTTCTGGTTGGTGGATCCACCAGGATTCCGAAGGTCCAGCAGCTTTTGCAAGACTTCTTCAATGGGAAGGAGCTTTGCAAGAGCATCAATCCCGATGAGGCTGTTGCTTATGGTGCTGCTGTCCAGGCTGCTATCTTGAGTGGCGAGGGCAACGAGAAGGTTCAGGATCTTCTTCTTCTTGACGTCACTCCCTTGTCTCTTGGTTTGGAGACTGCTGGAGGTGTCATGACTGTCTTGATCCCGAGGAACACCACCATCCCCACCAAGAAAGAACAGGTCTTCTCGACCTACTCTGACAACCAACCCGGTGTGTTGATCCAAGTTTATGAGGGTGAAAGGACCAGAACCCGTGACAACAACTTGCTTGGAAAATTCGAACTTTCTGGTATTCCACCGGCTCCCAGAGGTGTGCCCCAGATCACTGTGTGCTTTGACATTGATGCCAATGGTATCTTGAATGTTTCTGCCGAGGACAAGACCACTGGGCAGAAGAATAAGATCACCATCACAAACGACAAGGGTAGGTTGTCCAAGGAAGAGATTGAGAAGATGGTTCAGGAGGCTGAGAAGTACAAGTCAGAGGATGAGGAACACAAGAAGAAGGTTGAGTCCAAGAATGCCCTTGAGAACTACGCCTATAACATGAGGAATACTGTGAGGGACGAGAAGATTGGTGCCAAGCTGTCTGAAGCAGATAAGAAGAAGATTGATGATGCCATTGACCAGACTATTTCATGGTTAGATGGCAACCAGCTTGCCGAGGCGGATGAGTTTGATGACAAGATGAAGGAACTGGAGAGCATATGCAATCCAATCATCGCAAAGATGTACCAGGGTGCTGGTGGCGAGGCTGGTGCACCTATGGATGATGACATACCTGCTGGTTCAGGCGGTGCTGGACCCAAGATCGAGGAGGTTGATTAAGCTCTCTGCTGATGGCCTGCTGGAAATTTTTTTAATAGTAATACTTTGTTTAGATGTTTGGGTATTTTCTGGGTTCTAGCCCTGGTATTTGGATACACTCTTTGTTGCAGCTGTTCTCATTTGAGATTTAGCTGCTATTTTTTCCGATGTTTGTGGTAATTGGTAAACAATTCTATTAGTCTATTTCTTCTTTTAAATTGGATGATTGTGCTTCCTTAATCTAACTCTTAATATGCACCCCCAAACACTTTATTTCGAGCATTCTTGAGATCATTCTCTGATAAAGAAGCTAGACGGTTGTAGCTTGTAGAGACTATCTATCCTCTGCAGAAGGGTGAGCATATTAAGAGAGCAGAGGGGGAACATTACCAAGGTTCTTAGGAGGTGGTGACTGGTGAGTTGGTGACCAGTCCTAAAAGACCACTTTTTTTTAGTATCCGGTCATTGAGAGTATTAAATTCCACAAATTCTCGGATCAAGTATTACCCATATGGGGCACATAGGACGGGTTATAAAAAACGGCTATTTATGTACTATCCTATACTATTTAGAAGAAGACTCGCAATCACAATTTGTGTACTATCCTATACTATTTATGTTACGAATAATATTTATCATCCTCGGCCAAAAGACGGGTTATAAAAAACGGCTACCAGCCTTTGATCAGTAGATTATTTAGAAGAAGACTCGCAATCACAATTTGTGTACTATCCTATACTATTTATGTTACGAATAATATTTATCATCCTCGGCCAAAAGACGGGTTATAAAAAACGGCTACCAGCCTTTGATCAGTAGATTATTTAGAAGAAGACTCGCAATCACAATCACAATCACAATCACAAACCAAGTCTATCAATGAATTCTGCATTCTATCAACACTGTCAAAAACCCGTTTCTGTTCCCATACACGGCATCCGTAAACCTTCTATCCCCCACCATCACTACCTCCAAGATTGTTTCTCCATATCCTCGGCATCCCCGGCTGGTTTCTTCACCTTATGCCTTATAACTTTCAACCCAAATCTCTATCGCTATGCGTCAACAACAAAGGAGCAACCATTTAGCCCAACACAAATTCTTGTCTCAGACGAGTGTCAAATACAATACCATTTCCATAGATAAGATAAAAACCAAGGTTTTACGAATCGACAAGTAATTTAATTTTGCAAAAATTTCATTTATTTAGTTAATTCTCATAGTTTGTACTGATTAGTAATTAGATTTAGCATATTAGAATAAATTTGATAACAATTCAATCCTGAAAAACACCCTAATTCACTCTGAATCATGCCCAAAAAACGAGCCAAGATGCGGTATGACCATGTCAGGACGTAGCCCTGGACTTGGAACCACTGCGTTTCAACTTAGGCAGGGACGTTGGAGATTCACGTCTGGACCCAGGTTTACATCTCCAACTTCTCTCACACACGAAGTAGTGTCGATGAAGATTCGAACGACATATAAAGATAGACTTGTAGGCGCGGAGAAAGAAGGATTACCAGTTAATAACCAGTTATGGCATTTGCATTAAGAACATATAAAGATCTATAATCACAACTTGGTAAGAGTTGAAGAAGATGATTAGCATTCACGATTACATGTCACCAAGCCATAAATAACAACGCATACTGGTAAAAAACTGTGACAAATTGAGGGGAAGAGTTCAACTAAACTACATATAAAGCAGGCTGTACGAGAAAGCAGTCTTACTACAATGAGCACTTAACACAGGTGGAAGCCAGGCACATACCATTTTGCCCTTGACAACATCAAGGTTTTACCTCCCAGATAACATTAAATATTGGTAACATAGTAGTTTCCTGAATTTTTTACCTCGAAGATAATAACTTCACTGTAGACTACGAACCCACTGGCTTCCCAGTTAAATTGGGGAAAGGGTCTTGTTTGCTTAGAACTACAACTTTAAGCTTGTGTGCGAAATACCCTTTAATCAGATTTTTATGTATTAGAATGGCCACAATACATTCCACCTGCAACACACGTATAAGAAAACATTATTCTCACAGTACAGAGGCAACTCCAACATAATACAGCAAAGACTAGCTATAATTTTGTTTTAGAATATAATTAGACCTGACAAGCAGGTCATTCGATTTAGTTTGAGATCGAGTTAAGTAAAGATCGGCTTCATTCTGATTACCCTTAATTTTGATATCACTTTGATTCCGTTTGGATTCATTTCGATTAGTCACCTTAATCGGTTTGTGTTATTTCAGGTGATGTGCGAACCCAGTCAGGTCAATATCGGATTAGGTTAATTTCGGGTCAATTAGTATTGACTTGTGCGTCAATTGATTGGTTTATCTTTTATTATTTTTTCTATCACGTATGTAATAATTCAAAGTATCATTACCAAAAAAAAAAATATCATTACTAAATAAAGAATTAATGAGAAAACTCATGAAATTGGAGTGTTTTAAGAGAAAATAAGTCTTTTTTGTTTGGGTCAATTAATTTTGTTCGAATCGATTCAGATGTATTCTGGTTCAATTATCTTTCGATAATGTACAATTCGGTTCATTTTTTATTCGATTCGTATTGGAATGGGTTCGGGAACACCAAAGGTTACTCATATTAGGTCTTCGATCGGATGACGATTGACATATTCCAATCGATTTTTCGGGTTCGGTTTATTTGCTCGGTCTAAATATAATCGAATAAAGCAAAGGGGGGTCACTAAACGGTCTGCGCTTTTTCCTTTTATTGTGATTTGTGAAGTCAGTCAAGTAATAATGGGTCAATGCAAATTGCAATTCTATTATGGGTCATTCGGAAACAACCCTTCTATAACAGGGGTCCGGTTGCACGTACCTGACCCCATGCCTAGACATGGGTGGTTTTCAAGAACCTTTGAGGTATAGAGCTAATGTTGTTGCACACTTGCACCATGTAAACTCCAAATACAGAAGGTAAAATCGAAGTCAAGTGCATGAAATAATTACCTCGTCAACATCCATTTCTATCTGAAGCCACCTTAATGCCTTGACTATAACATCCAATTTAATTTGATGTGCTCTGCCAGGATCTCTGAGCTTTTGGATGAAATAGCTGAACAAATCAAGTAATTTATCCGTCAGTAACACACACATAATATGAAATACATATACATGTAAGGCACATCGACTTACATTTTTTTAATCAGTCTTCTATAAACTTGTAATTCAAGTTTTTCCAGGACAAGATAGACACCGGATCTCAAGAATCTAACAGAAAATATCACCATTACTCTTAGTAAAGCAAGCTCAAAGCTACCATCATTGATTGGTAATTAACATTAAAAAATTCCAAGAACTAACAAATTACCTATCCTCGTGTTCTTGAAGAGCACATCGTAAAAGTTGAAGATCACCCCTTCTAAGAGCTAGAACTACATCCCTGTACTGCAAAATGAAAATGTAAAACAAACATGTAACCAAATGCAACAATTCACAAATATATTTTTCCTTTTTTAATGGTTTCATAAATACCTTTCATTTTCTTTGTGGCCCATTAATTCACTCTTTGGGTTCACTTTGTAATTGACTCACTAATACTTTCCTTTCCTTTATATTGTGCCATTGTTGAAAATGGAAGGTGTTTGTGAATCAAAGGGAGTATAAACCATTTGAGCAAAGTTTCTTGGAGAAAGCACATCAGCAAGCACGAAGTTGGTGGGATAACTTCACTATAATCAGGTATGAGTTTTTTTTTAGTCGATAACGAGAATATAGACACAATCCCTACAAAACCGGAGAATTATAAGTCTGTAATGCTCAATTATACTCTTAAGGTAAACGGTGTTTGCAGTTGACTGATAGCAAGCAAGTTTAAGTGTTGATGAAAGTAAAAACACAGATGACAAAAATAATGTGATATACCTCAAGAAGGCTGTACTTCTCCAACAGGGAATCTTCAGGTAAGATGCCCACTGAAAGCTTCACAGGTATCAGATATTTCAGGATCATCCTGTTAAAGCCAAGAAAACAGTATACAGTTAAAAATGATTCATCGGAAAAGGATTATAAGGAAGTTGCTATAAGATTGACCAAAAAAAAAAAATTAAACCATTGCAGAAGCTGACAGAGTTATGCTACTTTGCTATTCAGTATGTGCCATTGGAGCAACTCAACTGTGATTAACTGTGTCAAAGACAGGTAAATAGCAATACAATGTTATTATAGACTTAAATGTAACTCCCTTTGGAATTTTTGTACCATAACTTAGTATCAAATCGCATCATTCTTAAAATGCTCAAAGAATAACTAACGATATTAAAGAGGTTACAAGCAAAAAGGATCAATGTCAATGAGGTCACTAACAATATGAAAATACAATCAAAGGTCACTAGCAGTTCTAGCAGTATTAGGGGTGAGCAAAACTGTATATCAGATACAATTCAACCATATCGGATATACGTTGTTCAAATTCAATATGAATTATGATAAGGAAAAAAACTGGATAACCAGTTTTTGACTACACGAAATTCTGATATACCCGGATTTTGTAGTGTCGGATTTGAATGTCAACCTTGCACCATATATGTACTTTTGCTTGCAACAAGCCAGCAAGTGAACACATTATGCATTCAACCAATCGCCATAAAAGTTTAAACGATAAAAATGATAATACCATCCTTAATTCTCCCAGAGTTACGCTAAACTTTAGTGAGCTACAAATTTAAAGTGTCAGTTTTTATTTTCTTCTTCTACTTAATATTTTAAAGAACTGGTTCGAAACTGTGAACCCGATTTCTTATTTGGTGAACCACAGTTCAACAAGATATCTTATAATAATTAGAAGGTGATATCGTATTGGTTTGGATCACAAAACAGCATTGTACTTTTTTGCTCACTCCTAGCAGTAAAAAAGACTAGTCATAGGCTTTGCTGGTAGGTCTGATATTAATGCAAACCCAGGGAAAACTAGTATCCTATTTGGTGGTGCTCAGTGACATGTTAAGGCACTTATTTTGACTTTTACTGGTTACTCTGAAGGGATCCCTTAAGGTATCTAGGTGTCCCTTTGAACTCTGGAAAGCTCACAGCTCNNAAAAAAAAAAAAAAAACAAGAGACTTGCGACGGACATATATTCCACTGCACAAGTAAAGTTACTACGGGAAGAAACCATTTGCGACGGATTTATTTTGTGAAGGACTATCCGTTGGAGAAAAATGGCGCCTTGACCAAAATAAAATGGCGACTTGGACCAAAAATGTCTTGCAACCGATTTGGATGGATAGTCCGCCACAAAAGTTACAATATAGCAAAGGAGAATTGCATGGATTGTACGGCAGACTTTCCAGATATGGAAAAAAAACATGCATTGATTCCCGCTCTGGATGCAGTCACAGTTGTTTGTTTGGGTTCCCGCTTTGAGTTTGGTCGATGTTGGATTGTAATATTGGTTTTATACAGGTTTTTTGTGTTTGTTTTTTTAATGNNCTAGTTTACAGGACGGACAATCCGTCACAGAGTTCATTCATTAGCCATTGCGACGGACGATTCGTCGCTTGCGACGGATTCTCTGTCGCAAAGAGTCATTGACTTGACCTTGATTGGCCCACCCTTGTCCGTCGCAAAACCCATTTTTTGCAACATACGGCGATGGAAATTTGCAATGGGAAATCCGTCGCAGATACAATTTTGTGATGGATTTATCAAATTTGCGACAGATTATTCTATTGCAAAACGCATGTTTCTTTGTAGTCAGACTTCCGTTCATTAGTAGACTAATAAGTTCCCTGATCAAATTCAGTTGATTAACTCAATAATCTTTGGCATGGAAGACCAATAATGTGCCCACCTTGCTCATTTCTAAAAGAATCATATAAACAAAAATCAATAGGCTTAGCACAAATTTTCTGTAGAATATTCCTGATGAACATAACAAATGGAACCACTGTGTGCGCCTTGAATTGAAGGGGAATTTAATATTAAGGAATTGCTTTTTTGGAATAAAGCTTTAGTGAGAAAATGGATTTCGATGGTTGAATCTGAGTCAGGTAGTGCCTGGAACGGCGGGAAGGTGTGGAATAGATGCTATAACTTGGGACACACTACTATTTGGAATGCTCCTATTAAAGCCACTACTCAGAGAGTTGGAAAAGTATTTTAAAGAACAGAGACATGCCAGCGCAGATATCAGGTGATGGCATGGCTGCAAAAACTCTTCTCTCCACCTGTGTTAAGGGTAATGAGTTTTCAACAGTGAAGGCTAATGACATCTTTCAAACTGATTTTTATGAAATCAAGTGGCCAAAATGGTTAGACTCTGGCTATGCAAAAAAAGCTTCATAATTCAGCTAATATATCAAGGAGAGCCATGATTCTGGTTAACGGGTGCTGTTTGTGCAAAACTGCTCATGAAACACAAACAATTGTTTTTTAACTGCCCTTTTCTGAGACTGTGTGGAACTATGTTACTCCGACACTTCACTTAGCTACCGTGTCGCATGTCCAACACCTACTTGTCCGACACCGACACGACACTTCACTTTAGACCAAAAAAAATAAACTTTGGCACAAAATAGCCGTATCTGACACTCGACACGTGTCAGACACGACACCCGTGTCGGAGAGTCGGAGTAACACAGGTCTGGAAAGGTGTCCTGAACTGGCTTGGCAATAGGGGTCGAAGTAAGGATTTGTGGGAAGGAGTCTGCTAGAATTCTCAGCAGAAAAAAGAAATAGCATTGGAAAGCCTCTTGGTATAGTGTTGCCTTGCTGCCTCTCCCTTATGCTATTTGGACATCTAATCAGGCTTTTTACAAACACTAAAATACAGCCAGTTATTCTGTTGAAGAAGATTCGATTCGAAGTGAGTGTTCGAATGTTGTTAACTGCAAATGAGTTGCATTATGGAGAAATACTCAATTCTTTAAATAAAGCGTAGTAAATTTGGCATTTTGGAACTGGATTCTAGCGTGACTCTATCTTTTGTAAGATGTCTTCTTTTTATTCCCAAAATGGATGAAGAAAATCGATGCACTTTTTCTTGCCATATAAAAAAATAAAAAAAAATTGTTTTTGATTAAATGATTTATGGGAGAAAATACGTTCTCGCTGACGAGAAATAGAAGATATCCCGACACAGCGACATTCTGATAGTACAAGGAAAGACAAATTACAAGAATCCAAAAATTTAAAATTTTGACTTTATGTCCAATTGGATCACTCCTTAAGGAAAAGTAGATTGTTTTAGTTTGATACACTGTCACAACTGAAATAACAATTGGTATCAATTTGACAACACTTCTCCCTCTAGAATTCTAGCAAGAAAGGGATAATGTGCAACATTGAGATTTCAATTATTATGGAATCACTTGGGGAATTTCTGATGCACTGAGTTAAAAACTCAAAGTTAGTTTAAAAGTCACAAGGTGCACGTGCACCGAGCGCCCGTGGTATCAAGGCACAAGACACATGGTGAAGGTGCATGCCTCTGCACTTGACACAATGTGTTGCAAGAAAATAAAAAATTGTGTCATAATAACTTTTTTAGGATTTTAAAGAAGGATAAGAAGTACCAAAATAAAAGCTAGATATAATGGGCAAAGGGAAGGGCATAATAAAAGAACTAGAAGAGAAGTGACATTCCATAGTAGTGATCCATGTTTGCAGCGCTTTATGCAAAAGACGAGCCAAAGGCGCCTTGGCCCCTGAGTCATTTTGTCTAGTGCCTCGGTGCCCTTGGTGAGTCTTTTGCTTAAGCACGCTAAACGCACACCTTTTAACCTAATCTCCAAAGGGTGGAAGAAAATTAGTATCACAAACAGGTTTGCTGCTGCAAGCCTAAAAGCGACAAGGTAGTAATCGAAGAGCTGCCACATCGACATTAATACTACGTTACCCAAGTACCAGTCAAAGCTACACTGAGCACATATTACCATGTGTGTCACTTCTGAAGCACCTAGATGGCTACTGCATCTAGGTTTATTTTATCAATGCAGTCAAATAATTTACTCAAGAAAATAAATATGCCATCTGTTGTGTAAATGAAAACATTTCATGAAGTACAACTGATTTAGATGAGCAAAATGAAGAGAACAAGAAATCCATAATGCACCTTATATTGGTCTCATGATGAAGATGGCAATGAGTCAGAGCATAAGACAGTTTCTCATCAGCCTGCAAGATAGGAGATAGATAAGATATATGGTAGTTTACAAAGCACAATTTTTTTCCCATTCAATTACCGATCTACCACCAACGAGTGTTAAAATAGAGTAGGGCACAATACATACTTCACCAAAGAACAATTTGGTCCTACAGCATATTAATATATTGCTAAACTTTGCAGACATCAGTTAGATACAATTATACAAATAAGCATTATCTGATCTCCATATTGAAGCTGTATTGTCTTTGTGAAGAAATAGCTACTTACAGCAGGAAAATTTTCGTTGAAAACCTCTAGACGGCCTGTATAATACATGTAGGTGACCTGCAACCAAAAATAGAATTGAAATTTGAATTTCAACAAGCATGGTCATAGCAAATGGCTTATCCGCTTACGACAGCAACCACACGGTTCTTCACCTAGATTAAATTAAGTACCTTATCTCTCACAGGGAACTCCTCAAAATCAAATATACGAGCTGTCTCAATGCTTCTAATCACACTTCGACAGAGATTGACAGTTCCAAGCTGCAGGAAAGAGCAAATCAAGTTTTGGTATATAACTCGGTCAAATCACCTATTGTTATTCCAAAATCAGGGCTACCCATAGTTCCCCAAAGTAAGTAATTGATAGGATAGACATGAAAGTTAATCAGCTAAAAATATACAAATCACACAAGAAGAAAAAAAACTGATCAATAAGTACCTTGAAATAGATTTTGAACAACTGGCAGGTCACATGTAATGCTCCAACACGTTTGGGCCCTTTACCCTGTTATACACGAGTAACACGGTTTTATAAATGATTGACGAGACAGATCAAGCAATTAAAAAAAGAATCTAAAAGTTGTGCCTGCAATAGCCTTCATTTGTTTGTTTGAAAAGGCAAACAATTTACGAACACAGGTGACATCATGCAACTGCGTGATTCTGCTGGGGAAACGAAACATTAATGAAGTACAAGGGACCAATGTGTTTTTTACACTATAGCTTGCATATTGTATATATTCTCATTTCAGAACAAAGAAAATGTGAGAGAGCAGAGCCTTCTTTCAATTTAACATGTTACACATGATTTATTGAAGTGATGACATCAGCTGACCAGCACAATAGACTGAGGGAAAGGTTTAAATCATAACTATCTAACAGGTATGTAACAATGAATATAAAATCATCACCATTGAATGACAGGAATATTGTCAAATCAGCCAGGTACAAATGCATACAACACTTAAAAGAATTAAAAAGCACGCCTCGGAGTGCTTGGTCAAAAGACTTAGATGCCTCAGGTGCGCGCGCAGCTACCAAAAGACAATACTATATGTTTTCCATAGTCTTTCTTCTAGTGTTTTTTGTTAAACCACTCCATTTGATCCATTTTCCCTATAATTTACTCTACTCATGCTATCCCTTTCTCAAAATTTATTTAAGGATCTTCTTGAACAAATTGTTAATTTAAAAAAAGATACAAGTTTGTTAACAAAAATAGCGTGCCTCGTGTGTGTGAGGCACGTGACTTTACTTCATAACTTGTACTCGTTTTCGCAGACACACTGTGCCTCGGTGTGCCTCACGCCTTTTAAAAGTGATTGGCAGCAACAATTGTTAGAATTACCTTGTCTGAAGAGAAATTGGCAACTTCATAATTAGGTTTTTAGGGAGATGTCATATGTAATTGTCTATATTAGGAACATAAAATTGAGTCCATTAGTTATATTTATAATTACTTATTGCACAGAATATCAAATCTATCATCACTTATGGGCATCTTGGTGACTAAAAAGTAAAAACAACCGCTGACATATGTTAGATGTAAATGCACTACTAAGTCTCTAATTCTCTACTTCAATCGTCTCTTGCCCAAGCATATTGAATAGTATTAAATCTGGCTGTGACAAATGATAATACCTCAACAATGCTTATTTATTGAAGGTTATAGCTACGACATTTCAGGCAATGAGGTCCACACTCACTGAACAACACTCAACGTTAGGGCGCAGTGGAAAAGCATAACAAGTAAATTGAGATAAGACACACATACCGCAAGAACACCAAAGACTTTCATAAGAAACGAACCAGCCGCCTTCAACTTCTCAGGGCTTTTTCCATTTGATGCCAGCTCTCTATCAGCCTAAACCCCCAATCAGAATCAGAATCAGAATCACAAAGTTCAGCACCCTTTATATTAACCCATGACTAAACAGAAAGATAATTTTACCCTTTCAGCAATGATCCTAATCTCATAGCAAACGGCATAAAGCGCCTGTAACGCCCAAGCCGATTCCCAGTTTCGGAATTCCTGTATAAAGGCACTGAAATCCATCCAATTTCAAAATCAATCCACTACCACATATTCCATGATTGAACAAAATAATCAAGTACCTAGCAAATTTCTCATAGGAAACAAAAGCGTCAATCAATTGACCGCGCTTATAGCATTGCAAAGACCTAAGCAATGGGACCAAAATATCACTTGATTGCCTGATCAACCTACTTGAATCCTATCAATTTCAAAAAAAAAAACAAAGAATTGCAATTTAATTTAAGATTTGGATAGAAAATTAGAAACCCTAGAAAAGCGAAGGCGAGAAGGAGAGAGACCTGGAAAACGGTGAGGGCGTCGGCGACAGAGAGGATTTTAGGGTTATTGGAGGAGAAAGAGAAAAGACGTCGAAGAGAAGCTCCATCTTGTGTAGAAATGGCGTCGGAGAAGTTGTTAAGAAAGTCTGTTATTCTTCTGTGAGCTTCTCCCATGCTTATGTACGCCATTGCTGATGCTTGCCTTCTACTTACAGTACCTATTCAATTCCGAAATGTAAATACTAACTAGTTTTACACAAAATCCCGTAAATTCACCACCTTTTTTTTTTTTTCCGACAATTGTAAACCATTATATTAAAACGAAAACGAAAGCGTCATTAGAGATACAAGTAAACAGCATTAACCTAACCACTAGCTAGGCTAACCGACCAGTTGCGATGTAAACGAAGAAGTGTGCGAATTTCACGTAATGAATTACGCACAGCAATTGGGACTGGCTTTTGAGAGGCCATAACTGAACATAATTTTCGTGATGTGACTACAAAAGTAATATCGGTGGATGTAGGGAACTCTTGGCTCATCATAAGCTGGAGCAATGCTTGAGAATATGCAGCAAAGGGAGATGATGCACGCATATAGTAGAATTTAGGCAAGCAAGAGTCCGATGCAACAGTAGCCGTGTAACCATTTTGAAGTGAATTCCTGCGGATGTACAGCTCGTAGGGCAGAGTACGGATCGGGTATTTGATCCAAAGTGCTAGTTCGGATCGGATATCCATACTAGAAATCTTGAAGTTAGATATCCAATATCCAAA
>LHUT01001644.1:0-20831 GCA_001412135.1 Silene latifolia subsp. alba
TAATTATTAGAATACAATATATCCTATAATAAGTGGTGTACAAAGTAAATTCAGTGAAATATAAAGCATTTTGGAGAAAAAATCAACGCAAAATATTATTTATTAAAAAAAAATATCGATCTAACCAATTAATTTGCCATTTTATTTTACTTTTTACGACATTATTTTAGAGAAAAAAGTTTCAAAATATTGAAATGTTTTTTAAAATAAAAATAATGCATCGAAAAAAAATTCGGTGCCCCCCTTACACAAAATTTCTGCGTCCGCCCCTGGTTGGATTAATTAGGCTTTTCCATGAACACAACTACCTTTAGAAAATGTTATAAGCCCATGGAAAATTATCTCAGTAGCTTCTAAACTTTGTGTATATTGATTGAGTAATGATTAGGATGGAGAAATTTTGTTCTAGGTAAATGATCTGGCAATCTGCCACCATATTGTTAAGTCATTTAGCGTTGACGAAAC
This sequence comes from Silene latifolia subsp. alba, assembly GCA_001412135.1. Classification (NCBI taxonomy): domain Eukaryota; kingdom Viridiplantae; phylum Streptophyta; class Magnoliopsida; order Caryophyllales; family Caryophyllaceae; genus Silene; species Silene latifolia. The sequence continues at coordinate 466 of LHUT01001644.1, forward strand.
TTTCCGGGCCTCTACTAGTTAGAGATTCATTTATTGGAGCGACAAGCTATATCTCACATAATCGTTGGAGCTACTTTCGCATTTTCTCTTTTCATGCATTACTTAGCCAATATTCTTGAGAACTTCATAGTGTCTCTTCAGTGGGGCTTCTCTCTCAATTCGAGCAAAATACCATGGAACTTGTATAGTCTGAATGTTGTTGGAGGAAAACCTTTTCCTTCATGATGAACACACCCTCTGATGCAATTCATTTTTTTTTTTTACATTGTATTGGTCTGCATGACCTCAACTTTTTTATTCTTTTTCGAGCAAGGATATTCCTTACGAATTTTAAATCTGACATTCTTCATGAACTGAGTTTTAGCTTATTGGAAGAAGCAGCGGATTTCAAGTTGCATCAACTCATCGGCCATGTACCAAGGGGCTTTGGTTGTGGAGTGCGCCCATAAAGAGGACTGCAATTGATGGTACAGATTATAATCTTATACTTTTGGATAGTGAAGGGATTGATGCTTATGATCAGACGGTGAGGTTTTCTCTTTTTAAGATCACTCTTATGTGAATGTTAGGATGTTGGGTCGATGAAGTTAGTTTCCTTGGTTCACTACGAAACCGGACATATTGATCTGTATTCTTCTGTTTGGGAACTTTTTTGTCTTTTTAACGTGTTACATCTGATTTTCTCCATACAGGGAACCTACAGCACCCAAATATTTTCATTGGCTGTTCTTTTATCCAGCTTGTTCATCTACAATCAGGTAGGGCTTTATTAGAAGCGGATTCTGATTTTTCTCTTCAGTGAGAATTCGTAGAAATTAGATTTTTTTTAAATGCTTACCACACTGTCGATCATCTTATAAGTTTAATTGCAAAGCAAGTGGACTAAAGTTATCTTTATATACAGATGGGTGGAATCGATGAGGCTGCACTAGATCGTCTTTCACTTGTGACGGAAATGACTAAACATATACGCGTCAGGGCGTCAGGAGGAAAGACTACTGCTTCTGAACTGGGGCAGTTTTCCCCGATATTTGTTTGGCTGCTGAGGGTAATATTTGTGGCAATGCCTAATTGTAATCTTCTTGTTTCGTGAATTGACACACATTATGATGCAGGACTTCTATCTAGATTTAGTTGAAGACAATAGTAAAATAACTCCTCGTGATTATCTAGAGCTTGCTTTGAGGCCAATTCAAGCTAGTGGAAAAGCTACAGCTGCAAAGAATGAGGTATACTGAACAACAATATATGTTCTAGAATTCGCCTGCTCTAGTGATAGCTTAAATTTAGTTATTTATTCATCTTAGTTACCCTATCTCCGTCTACTTCGGATGAGGCCAAAGAGATATTATTCTTTTGTTTCCGGGATGGACTATATCAAGATGGCTCGTAAATCCTTGCGTGCTTTTTGCATGAAGTTGTAATTGGACGTCTTAGATTTTGTTGTGGGTTACTTGGAAACCGTCTTTTGCCCTGTTTTTTGCGGGAGCTTATTTATAAGCATTGAGCGTGTGACGATATGTCATAAGTTTGTTCGAGGAAGACACTTTTGTCCCATATATGTGTACTGCACTTCCATGGATTTTAGTCCCCTCTAAAATATAATCCTTGTAAATTCTACCCTCCAATACTTATTCAAATGTCTTTTCTTGTGAGGGTTAATTGTATCAAATACAAAATGCAAAATAATTTAAAAGTGAAGGTTTCACAACTTCAAGTCTTCAACCCAAGACCCGAGCTCCATTTCGGGTGAGGTTACTGAGGTGATACAGATTATGGACCACCTTTATGTTGTGACCAGTTAGAGGAAGAATCCACCGACCTCCTTTTTGTGGTGCATAACCTGGCAAGAATAAGAACTTTGACTAGTGACCATGATCTAGCTACGAATAGAACTGAACTAAGTTATGGTCACACTGATGGGTTTTATGGTGTCAACTAGGTTCGTGAATCAATCCGTGCTCTTTTCCCTGACCGTGAATGCTTCACTCTCGTAAGGCCATTGAACAGTGAGACTGAACTCCAGCAGCTTGATCAAACTCCTGTAAGCATCTGAATCCTTTCATTCAGTTTACTTTAGACTATCTCACTTATTCTTGTATTAAACTGTGTATGCATGATATGTAGTTGCAGAACTTCAGACCAGAATTTAGAGCTGGCTTAGACGCATTAACAAGGTTTGTGTTCGAGAGAACTAGGCCCAAGCAAATTGGGTCAACAGTTATGAATGGACCTATACTTGTTGGCATAACTCAATCTTTCCTAGATGCAATCAATAATGGTGCTGTGCCTACAATAGCTTCCTCTTGGCAGGTAAATCTTTCACTGGGTACCTTTTAGTTATTGTAAGTGTATTTCTAGTGCAGATGCTTATGTTGATGGTAATGCATATGGATGGTTTCAAATATATACTCCTTATAACTATTGGCCATTTGAGCTACACGTAGATGACTTTTTTTTTCCCGTTTATGCGGTTGAGCTTCTTTGCATGTAGAAGTCCTCATCCTTGTGTGGTCTCCAATTTGTAGAATAATTGCACTTTCACAGGCAACACAACCTCTTCTTATCTTTAATATTACCAACTCGACTGCAAGTGTCAAACTTGACTAAATTTGCTGATCAGTTTACATTTTCGCTTAAAATAAAGTGTGGAAATATTCTGTTGTGTCGGAGGGAGTGCCGTGTCTACATGCACCATGCAGCAAAATTGTAGCGTCAAAGTAACATTCTTGGTGATCAAGCGACAGGATGTAAAGATCAATTTTTTAGTAAATGTCTTGAAACATTCTTCATAGTTTTCTGCGCTAATTCTTGTCTGTCGTAGAAAAGTTCTTGAAATGTCCTGTGGATAATCTTTGACAGGGCGATTTTTGTTTTTATTTTTGACTAGAGTGTTGAAGAAACAGAGTGCAGAAGGGCATATGACTTAGCTACTGAAGTGTATATTTGCTCCTTTGACAAGTTGAAACCACCTGAGGAAGTAAGAATCTCGACAAATTTCAATTTTGGTATAGATCTTCTCTTCCACTTATGAATCCTGATTCCACTCCATCGTAGGTAGCACTCCGAGAGGCTCATGATGAAGCAGTCCGAAAGGCGTTAGAGTTATTTAATTCGAATGCTGTAGGAGTCGGTTCAGCAAAACAAAAATTTGAAAGGCTCCTGCAGAATTTCTTCAGGAAAGAATTTGAGGTGGTTAACTAAAAAGTTTATACAGAGTTTTTTTTAATCCATGTTATCGTTTTTTTTTTTTTTTTGCATTATACGGAGTATTTTACCCTTTTTTTTTAATCTGTTGTTTTTAAACTACAGGAAATATGTTATGACTTACGAGTAATAGTTAACCTAACCATCCAAGATATGTTAATGATCATTCTTGAATATAGGGAATCACAAAAAATAGCAGTTGCTGTTGAGTAACTATGATAAAAAGTTTCCAAAATCTAATTCGTAACAAAAAGAGTACACAGAAAAAAAAATGATAATACCTCTAAAGGAAAAATTTCCATTTTATTTCCTAACCCTAGAAAAGTAACAGTTTACCAAATGTTGCAAGAAATCTTTCTTATTTCAACAAGTTTGCCCGAAATTCTTCCGAACAACAATAGAGAATCTAACGCATTGGTGATTTGTCTCATTTGTGGTGTCTCGGAACTAAATGTGGAACATATTATGGTGTTTAATTTAATCAGTCTCGGAACTAAAGTGAATCATACGATGGCGCATTGGTGCTCAATGGATAGGTCTGAGGGTCTCTGTGGTTTAACGTTCATAAGTTACCTAAATGCTTAACAATCCTAAATTCGGATGCAGGGTTATAAGAAAAATGCATACATGCAAGCTGATTTACAATGTTCAGCTTCCATCCAGAACATGGAAAAGAAACTAAGAGCAGCTTGCCATGCTCCTGATGCGGACCTGGCTCGAGTTTTTAAGGTGATTATGCTTCTTTACCCTCCGTCCCTACAATATTTCTAACTCTTTGCTAATGTGTTATCTCAGCTTTCTCTGAAACTTTTCTATTTTTGGCATAGCTGTTTTGGCTCTCATATGGTTTCATTGTGTCAACAGATCTATCAAGTTTTGAAAAGCTTCCATTGTACAATCCTTGAAAGAGTCTCTTGGCATTGTATTCATAGCTTTAGACTAAGAGCTTCTTCCCCTTATGAAAAAAATATCTCGCTTTTTAATATGGCTCTAGTTTGAGACTAAAGAGCTTCGTCCTCCTATTAAAAAAATACCATTTTAATGTAGTTTTACTATTGGGCGATTATTCAGGGATCTGCTACTGTAGCGAGGTATGTTCTACTCCCTCCATACAAAAGTGTTCTTCCCATTTCTCTAATATATGTGAGTAATATTTTATTGAAATGGGAAGAACATAGGTGTGTGGAGGGAGTAGTAAATACTCCTTGTTGACCTTCTCTACATAAATAAGGTTTGGTTTATAAAGACCTCTTATCAAGTTTCTGGGTGTTCTTAGTGATACTCTTACTAATTATCTCTTAGATTCTGCACTATGCTACTACTGTGATGAATGCCTTGCAAAAAATCATCGTATATCTCTATATACATAGTTACATACTGTGTTTTCTTAGCTTGATTTTGGCTTATTCGGCTGGAAAAGTAAAATAGAATTTCATTATCGTAATTGACATTTTTGTTTGGGAGTATACATGCCATAATAATGTTATTACTTATGTTTATACCCTAATCTTTGTCTGTTTGTCATCCTAATGTCATCTCTTTAATCATCTAAATCAGCGTTCATTTTTCTCATGTTTTTTTTGAGTGTCCATACAAAAAGGATTTAATTTATATATATAGCTAAGGACCTCAAGCCTGACTTCTGTTACATTCGTGCAACTGTCTGTCAAATTTTTCCGTCATTAATCAATAAAAAGAAATAAACGGGTTGGTTTCTTATTTAGACTTTTATTTTTTGGTACTCCTCTGTCCCCGTCATTTGTTTGCCTTTGGTTTTTGCACAAAGACCAAGGAGAGAGGAAGTGACCAATGATTAGATGACAAGTGGACCAAATTGAGTGTGGAGGATCCAATTGCCCATTAAAAGCATTCCTAAAATAGAAAGGCAAACAATTGACTGAGACACCCCAAAATGGATGGGCAAACAAATGACCGGGGCGAAGGGAGTATATAACTCAACCAACTTCGGCATCAGCTCTGAAAATCTGGAACATTCATAAGAGCATGGTGTTGGATAAACGAAGTCGGATGTATGCTACCTTACCCCAATAGTTCTTGTTTGTAAGCCTAGAGTAATTTTTTATGTTCTGAGCTATGTTGAAACGCATTTGTTCTAGTAGGTTATTGATGATCTCTTATCGGAATATGAAGAATCATGTTATGGGCCAGGGAAAGATCATAAAAAGGCTATTTTCTTACAGCAGAGGTTAGTCTATGATTGTAGTTAGTGCCATCTAGTCTGGTTTCAATATGTCATCTCACAGTGGACTATTTTCCAGTTTTGAAGGCCCAATTTCCGACCTTGTTGAGAAGCAGATTAATCAGATGGAATCCGACAGAAGTGCTCTTGTACTGAAATGCCACTCTGTTGAGGATAAGATGTCTCTACTAACCAAACAGTTAGAAGCAAGCGAGAAGCAGAAGTCTGAGTATCTTAAGCGATATGAAGAGGCTATAAATGACAAGAAGAAACTAGCCAATGACTATATGAATCGAATTACTAATATGCAAAGTAAATCTAGCTCAGTAGAAGAAAAGAATTCTGCCTTGTCTAAAACACTGGATTTAGCTAGAAAAGAATCTCTTGAATGGAAGCAAAAATATGAACAGCTCTTTTCAACCCAGAAAGCTGAAGAAGATGAGGCCTGTGCTGAAATAGGTGTTTACAAGTCTCGGGCCAGTGTTGCTGAAGCAAGTCTCGCAGCTGTTCGTGAACAAGCCCACTCTGCTAAAGAGGAAGCTGAGGAGTGGAAACGCAAGTATGAAATTTCTGCAGGGCAAGCAAAAACTGCCCTTGAGAAAGTAGCTTTTGTGCAAGAATCTACGAATAAAAGTATGCAAGCTCGAGAAGATCTGCTCAGAGCTGAATTTGCCAAGAATTTGGCTAACATGGTCTGTAACCAATTACCTTCTTAATTTGTATCTTCTTAGGAACCTTTTTATCGGTTTCATGATATCCATGGATATCAAAAAAAGGAATCATATTTTATTTAGTTTTGAACTCGCTGTCATTGATTGTAGGAAGAGGAACTGAAGAACAAGGTCGCAAAGATTGAAAGGACTGAGCAACAACTAACAACTTTGATGTTACAGTTGAAGGTGAGTATCTATGGGTCTAAATGTCTCCAGTGTCTATTAGAATCTCAGTAATCTCATTGTGACACTTGAATAAACACTTGAAAGAATTACTGCTAAATACAATCATAAAATCGTCGTGATTCACATGTATACAAAAAGTCAAAAACCCTCTGAATGGCCTCCATAGTCCAGAACCTGTAGGCAGTCTATGACTATGGTAAGTAGTCTTCATAATATGGGAGTGATTGATTGTGTTACAGTCTAATACAGTCTTAACATAGCTGGTGGGACAGACTGGTTACTGATGCAAAATGCACTCCGTCACCCCCTAGTTGATGCTCCTATGTCTGTATGATTGCAGTGGTCAATATTATTAGCGTACTTCGCAGTGGCATGTGCTGAGTGACGTTTTGATTCACACAGTGCTTCTAATATTCTCAGGCCTCTGAATCAAAGGTCAAAGACAAAGAAACAGAGCTAGCTGACTTAAAATCTGAGGTTAAGCTGCTGAAAGAAAAGTTGGAAACTGCTAATGCAACCGCACAATCTCATGAGAGAGAGGCTAAAACCCTAGAGCAGGAGAAAATCCAGCTGGAGGAGAAGTATCGATCTGAGTTCATGATGTTTGATGAGTTACAAAATAGATGTACCTCTGCTGAAATCCAGGCTAGGAAAGCCAGTGAGATTGCAGATAGAGCACGCGATGAAGAAGCAAATGCCCTAAGGGAAAAGAGTGACATCCAGCGAATATCCATGGAAAGATTGGCTCGTATCGAGAATTTAGAGAGGCAGGTTGAAAAGCTGGAGAGGCAGAAAATAGACCTGACTGATGAACTGTCAGCCATCCGTGCATCAGAGGCAGGTGCTAAATCTAAAGTCGCGCTTCTAGAAGCTCGAGTAGAGGAAAGAGAGAAGGAAATAGAATCACTTATGAAATCAAACAATGCACAACGATCTAATACAGTACAAGTCCTTGAGGGATTACTCGAGTCTGAGCGCAATTCTCAAGCTGAAGCTAATCAAAGGGCTAAAGCGCTCTCTGTTAAGCTCCAATCCACCCAGAGTAAGCTTGACTTATTGCAGCGAGAGTTGACTTCTGTTCGTCTGAATGAATCGGCTCTGGAAGCCAAGCTCAAGTCTTCTTCACATGGAAAACGTTCAAGGGTGGAAGACCCTGAAGAACTGACGGAAAATTTAAACTTTAATATTAATGATAGAAAGGATTATTCTGGTGATGATGGTGATGTTAGTGGCAGACTTACTCGAGTGACGAAGAAGCTCAAAAGCATTATTAGTCCTTTCAAGCGAGCATCACCAGAAGGCGATAGCGAAAAGGATTTAGAAGATTACACTAAATTCACAATTCAAAGGCTTAAACAAGAGCTTGTGAAACACAATTTTGGTGCTGAGGTATTGAAGTTGGCAAATCCCAGCCGAAAGCAAGTCCTTACATTATACGAAAGATGTGTTCTTAAGAAATTATGAGATGATAGATGAGTAATCCTCTTGCGGCACTATGTTTATAGTTCTGTTTATAATTGACTTGAAGCTGCCTCCAAGACGATAATACCGGCCAACGATTCATACAGAAGGTACATGCTTGATTGGTAAGTCCTCTTGCAGCACTATGTTTATAGTCCCGGTTTTCTTTTCGTGCTTTTCGGTATCAAATTCTTGAGTTTGGTGGTTCTTCTTGTGAATCCGTTTGATAGGCTGGAACTTTCTGCGATTATTTGGGCGTCTGTTCCATTATTTGCTTATAAGTCTATAGGAGTAGATGCATTTTAAACACTTATTGATTGCGCCGGAGATGTGGAGTGGTTTGAGATTTGTGACAGAGAGTATATAAAGAGTTGGTTGATTATTCTTGATTTAAGTTTTAAACAATTTCTCTCGTGTTGTATTCTAGTATCCCCGTATTTGGGTCCTATTCAATGACCTTATAGATCAATTTTTTCTCGTACGAAATTGTGTTTGTGATTATCAACTTAATGCACCTGAAATCAGAATGGTTACAACTATGCTATACGTGTATTTAATTCTGGGTTACTACCATGCTTCAGAATGGTTAATTTGCTACTGCAGAAACATTTTGAGGCGGCATCAAAGATCTGTTTCAGAACCAACGCGAAAACTGATGCCCGATCCTGAAACAGCGGTCTTTGACACTGCCACAAAATTATACAATCAGGGAAATAGAGTAAAGGACTAGACTGCTAGAGGCGTTGAGCCTGCCATGGGAAGCTACAAGGGCCTGGATTTTTGCGCTCTGGCCAATTTGGGGGCGGATCCAAAAGTTAGATGATACTCCATAGTTAAATGCTATCGACATTTTTGTACAACATTTTTTCCGAAAATTCAAATTAGACGGTTAGGCGTGGAACGACGTCTTCATCTCATATTACTCGTTTCATTATATCTTAGCAATAATAATTATATTGTAAAATATCATACAACGATCTTACAGTAAGATCAATTGAAGATTTCTGTCAAGCAAGAGACAAGCCGATGGTATTATAAAGGTGGTTCAATTTATGTAGTATACTTTACAACCATCTTTTACACTTTTTTTGGTGTTTGACAAAGGTACAAGGTTATATAAGGAGTAAAAAATGTAAAACGGAATTACTCTTTCACATACGAGTTTTACTCTATCACATACACTTTTTCACAAAATTGACATATACTACCCTTTCAATCCTCCCTGCCAAATTATTATCCACCATCGCTAGATTCGTCACATCGCCGCCGCGTTCTATTTTGCCGCCTCGTGTGTAATTTACTCCATATTGGTTCGGAAACAAGGTGTTTTTGCATAGAATCATATCATGATTGCATTGTATCTCACGTGTATATTGTTATGGACCTTTATGGTCGTTATCTTTAGTTATTTGGTCATCATGACCTTTTAATTATAGTAGTCATCTCATGAGAATTATATTGCCTTATTGTTGATATTGTATTTGGTTGGACATTAGTAGATTAGGGTTGATAATTTGCTCTTATAGTGTACTTGTATTCATTGACATTATACTACGTATCCAATTCTCATTCGATAATGTTCAACACTTCACAAATCTATCGATATTGATAACGTTTTATTTCCATTGTAAGGTAGGTTTTACGGAAAATTGGATGATTAAATTCATGGTTGAAGTGAAAAATTTTACCCAAAAAACTCTAATAATTCTAAGGAATTTAATTAGTTTTACGATGAAGGTTGTTGACGTGGAGTGGGGAGGGGAGAGAGGGCGTGGGTGGTGGTTGATGGGTGGGTGGATGAGTTGTATTTGGTATTGACTATTGAAGGAGGGAGATGAGAAAAAATGACAAGGGTCAAATCGTAAAAGTTATATGTGAAAGAGTAAAGTTCGTATGTGAAAAAGTACGACCCCAAACAAAAAAAAACAAAAAAACTAATCATTATATTTTTTACATTAACGGAATTAGTAAATAGGTTATTCGGGTTGAATACATGGCCAACTTAGTTCTATTCAACATTTCCTTACACGTTCATATCAATACGACAATACATACATTCTCGTGATTTGGCTCAATGGGTTGTGGTATTTGTTCATGCTCGAGGTATAACCTAATCAACCCTCATCACGAGCTCGATTAAGTTCAAGGTGTCTTCAAACAAACTTAAGCCGAATTTTAACCAACCAAAATTCAAATGATCGTCAAACGAAACAATTTTATTTATGCACATCCCACAATTTTATGTCGCCCGTAATAAATGAACACGGTAAGAAAAGCCATTTCTGACCGTCTTAATTTAAACAAATCTCAAACCCAATTAAATAAAGATGGAAATACCCAATTAAAGACGGAAATGAAAAGAGATGTGAATCTTAGGTTAAACGGTGTTAAGCAAGACCAACCGAAAAACCCAATTATAGTCCCAAAACCCTTGAACCCAACATAGTCCCAAAACCCTAATTGGGTACAAAGTGATGGCTATAAAACCTAAAACTTCCCCCATTTCTTATCTTGTTGCATCTCGAGAGAAATCAATCCACCGTCAAAAATGGTGTCGTTGAAGGTTCAAAAGCGTCTCGCAGCAGACATCCTCAAGTGTGGTCGTGGCAAAGTTTGGCTTGATCCCAATGAATCTAATGAAATCTCCATGGCTAATTCTCGTTCGTCCCTCTCTCTTTTTCTTACACTTTTTTTATTTAGATTTCCTGTTTTTTGTACAAAATCTGATGTTTTATGTTGTGGGTATTGATTGATTATTGTATCTGATAATAAAGTTTGCATCTTTTTATGTTTTTTGATTGGTTTTTGAAATTGGGTATGAATCTATGAGATGTTCTAAATTAGGTTTTCGATTGTTGGGTATTAATTTTTTGATGATTTGTGATACTTGGTAGTTTAGATTGGTGTTTGGGCTCGTGATTTATGTTTTTTGATCGAATATTTTGATTCGATTGAGGAATTTGGTGTTATAGTTATACTACTCGTATGGTTGGACTTTAGAATATTACTCTCTCCGTCTCGATCATTTTGTACATTTAGTTGAATTAAAATTACCATTGGAAAGATTATAAATGTTAAACAAATGATTAAGGCGGATGGATTATTTGTTATATGGTCATTTGAAGTCTGAGTGTTCATGTGTGATATTGATAGCTGGATATGTAACCTGTAGTCCCAAAATATGTGAGGGGAATTTCAAACGATGCGAAATTTTGGTGATTGGAAGTGGTAAATGTTAGCTAGATGATTAGTCTTGAAGTAACTGTTTGTTTTCGCTTCTTAGTAATTAGTATTACATCTAATTCATGTATTTCTGGTACAAGTTTATTTTATTCGTCTGCTATAAAGATGTAATTACGCAATGTTATTTGTTCATTCTGAATGTGAGATGTTTTTATGTTGGTGATGGTATTGATTGTATGTCTCCCTTCTCTTAAGGGTGGTAAGCTGTGAAGTTTCATATTAGGCAAATTTGACTACGTAAAAAGTCATTTTCTTTAAAACCAAGGGGTCTCAAAACCCTATTTCTTACTATGTGGCTGTGTTGCTTTTACGAATGTGATTATGATATATAGTGGATTATTTTGTGTAGGCCAAAACATTAGGAAGCTAGTCAAGGATGGTTTCATCATCAGAAAGCCCACCAAGATTCACTCCAGGTCTCGGGCTCGCCGTATGAAGGAAGCCAAGAGAAAGGGTCGTCACTCTGGATATGGTAATTTTGAATGCATACACACCCTTTTGTGCTATTTTAGTGTTCTCTTTTGTAAACTCATACTTCCCATGTCATAGCCAATAAGCCAAGTAGCCGATGCCCTAGGCTTTCCATTTTTGTCTCCTTGACTCCTGAGGCAATAGTTTACACTCTCTTACACTGAATCTTTTTTCATGTAGACCACAATCTTCGCCAATTATCTGATGCCCATCTAATTTATTGTTTACCTTTTTATTGAACATTTTATTATAAGATTTGTTTGGGGTTTAAATAAGTTTTGTTTGGAAATGCTATCAATGATGAGATATTAACAGACGGGCGGTCGGAATTGATGCCATGTCGAATGTCTGTGTATTTCCTTAATTGGATTTCTCTGAGATAATTAACTTTTTAATCTTTGTATTAATTGATAATAGTTTGTTGATGGGAGATTTGGTTTAGGACGTCTTGCAGTGATGATGAGCAAAATTATGTCTGGACTTATAAAGTTCTCTAGAACACTGAAACAAGGGTAGTTTACATATTTGATATTTTACAAAATCAGCGTCTCTTGTTTGACTATATTTGTGCGTGTTAAACATAGTGCGAGGCACGTGACATCATGTCGCCTGACCCTGTGTTGAAATGTCTAAGTAGGGTTGGTGTTATCTACTCCGTGCTAGTTATAACTTTTATGATTTTATCCTACTAAGAAAATTGCCGAACAATGTAGGTAAGCGTAAGGGTACAAGAGAGGCAAGGCTGCCAACTAAGGTATTGTGGATGAGGAGGATGAGAGTTCTTAGGAGGTTGCTCCGCAAGTACCGAGAGTCAAAGAAAATTGACAAGCATATGTACCATGAGATGTACATGAAGGTGAAGGGTAATGTGTTCAAGAACAAGAGAGTATTGATGGAAAGCATTCACAAAACTAAGGCTGAAAAGGCAAGAGACAAGACTTTGTCTGACCAGTTTGAGGCCAAACGTGCTAAGAACAAAGCCAGTAGGGAGAGGAAACTGGCTCGTCGAGAGGAGCGTTTTGCACAGGTATATTCTGTGAGATATAATGGATTTTTCCTAGTCTAGTTAATTCTCCCTGTTATGAATTGTTTAGTTGCTCGGATGTATGTCAAAGTACTCATTTATATTCGGTTGCCATTTTGAGCAGGGACCTGGCGCTGAACCAGTACCAGCAGCAGCAGCCGTTGCACCTGCACAGTAAGTTTATTTTGACAACTCATTAAATGTGTAGCCGTGTAGGGCAGTGAAGTTCTAGTTTAGTTTGAAGGTTTTGTGTCTGATTTAGGTCAACTAGAGGTATCAAGATTAATTACATAGCAACGTATCACGTTTAAGATGAGAGCTTTACTTCCCTTGTGGTACTACGGGCTCAAAGCTAGGCTTAAAACCGGATGTTACAAAACTCCAAACCAAATAAAACTGGTTTTTGTGTTATTCCTTCATCTGAAACTTTAGCAGAACATACTGCAGTCTTACCTCAACTTTAGTCTCGTAAATTTTTTCTTCATCTTTATTTTTGTGTGTTCGATTTGATATCTGATTCATGGTTCACCGTTATCAATTACAGGGCCACCAAAAAAGCAAAGAAAGGAAGTGCGTGAGACTTGGCTAGGAAGCGTTAGGCGGTTTAGAGAGCTTGTTACTTGAAACATAGTACTCCGTATTACATTTTTGCAGCAACTAAGTACGTTTATGTCGAACCTTTTATGTTGTGGTTTTGAAACAGAGCTTTATATGTATTACTGTCAAATACTTGTTCCCATCTTGTATTACTCTTGCTTTGAGTATGCAATTCAAATACTTTTTTCTTTTAATCGTCAAGGCGAGCTTTGACACTTTTAGCCTTTTGCACATTATTTTAAATTGGGAAGGCCGTACATCGGTTGAAGTTTAACCTGGATGGTCAAATTTTTTCTTAACCCTAACAACCTGCCATCCATGTATTGACTTACACGTTGATGGCTAAGTTCGATAGTTTGGACTAATAATTAGATTAGTTTGTCGGTCTTCCATGACAGGATATACTCGTACTCTTTAGCCGGCCAAAATGGGTTTACTGTCTTTAGCAGGGCACAAATTTGTTGCGGGAGATCGCAACACTTGGAGCTTTTCCTAGTCAAAAGAATACTTTCCTAAAATAGAAAAATCATTGGTGGTACGACTTTACTTGAACAGGATTCTATTGGCTCGCACCTCCTTATCCCTGAGATCTACAGAAAACATCAGTGCTGAGCTCATAACTAGGAGAATTTCCAATTATAACTTGTGACAATCGACATCACTGTAATTCCAAACAAATACCTCAGTTTTTGGTCAATGGTTGAAGTAGATCCAAGACGAACTATTTGCGCCATGGAGGGAATATTAATGAATTTATACGTTTTATTATGTAGGCAAACTTAGATATTGAATGTAATTTTAAATTAGTTATTTTCAAATCGTTTATATCATCTCATATCAGGTCATCTTGTAGTTCCGTCTACTTGAAATTGTTTCTATCGGTGATAAGTGTAGACATGCAGCGGATGAAGCGTCATACAAAGTTATTAACTTAATGGCATTTGATTCATCCGAAAATTTGAAAGCATTACGAGTGTAAGTCATTCCAATTAAGACGGTAAAATTAGAGACAATTAGTGACGCAAAAGCCATCACTCCACATTTCATTGAAGGAATGGGGGTTTTTAGATGCAATGTCGTTATTCTTTTAAGGAGTCTCAAACTTGAAAATATCGACATATACAAAAGTCGGGATTCATATGATATATAAGACACCTCAAATATTGATTAATGGGGTCTTTTTCCCTAATACTAGTTAGAGCTCTCTTACAGTTGCAATGAATCTTGCTTGCTTACTTACCTATTTCCGCCCTAGAATGGTCGTGTCACATAATACTTCAGAAGTTTCTTTCATAACACTGATATGATGAAGTGATGGAATCATCGGTCCGGAAGAATGGGTTGTTGCTAATAAACTCGGTGCTTGCTTGCCTTACATGCCCTCTCACTGCAACCTGTTGAGTTAATGAGCCACTTGAGCTTTTGCACGAACCCAGTTTTACCATAAATGTCGCTATACTTCCCTTTCCATGGCCTTCGCTTTCTATCCAAATTTGGCCACCCATGAGATGCACATATCTGTTTTGTTCGAATCAAATTAGCATCGTCAAGAAAACCGAGGAAATGAATTTGGTTACATAAAGAATCAATGATAAATTTCAATTTCCATTCAAGGCCAAGATTTGTTATTTTGGGTGTGGAATGTAACACAAAAAATCAAATGACTCATCAAGGCAGCCAAGCTCTTGTGCTTCATTTACGTGAAGCACGTGAAGCACAACCAATTGATCCAATACGAGTCATCTGGAAACAATCTCTCTATTTTTTAACAAGGAAATAAGGTCGCATACACACAACCGTCCTTGACTCGCCTGAGCCTTTAAGACCACTAATGAGGTAGTTATTGTAAAAAGCTAGCGATGAAGTCAATGATCATATTTGCCTATTTGGAACAAAAAAACATTGAACCTAAGATTATACCTTTTACAAATAGCCAGACCCAGTCCGATGCCAGTGTTGTTTTGTGTAAATTGAGTGAATTTGTTGAAAATCATAGGAATATCCTGTGGATTAACACCACAGCCTGAATCTTTCACCTGCATACGTAAAGTTGATGGGGTTAACGATAATTAGTGACAAAAGAAATCATAGGTACACCTTCCATTGTACTCCGTATTGAATAAGACATGGTATCAAAAATAGGTTTCAGTCGTGATTTCAGAATCAGTCATAGAGCTGTCTCTTGGTCGATGCTCAAAAAATGTGTGATACCGCCTCAACTACACTCCTAATAACCTTCAAACAGATGTCACGGTGCAGACTTGATAAATATAGAAACTAGTACATTGGCAAGTACGAGACATTATAGTAGAGAATTAAACAATATGCAACTAAAAGATGACTAAAGTTATGAGTAGAGCTCAATAACCTGCACTTTTAAGTAGAAGTGGCCATCACTCAAGACTGGGTGAACTTCAGTAGATCTCCAATCGGTCAAAGATTCTGGCCTTGCAACGGTTGCACTAATTGAAACATAGCCCTCCTTTGTAAATTTTACAGCATTTCCAACAACGTTCAGAATCGTCTGCATCAAACGTTTTTCGTCACCGATGGCACAGACAGGCACCTCTGGAGCTAAAACTAATGTCAAGGATAACTTCTTCACGGATGCGATTGGCTTTATCAAGTGAAGTACCTGCAATTATTAGAATAATTTTGTTAGTGTCGAAAAAAAAAGACGACAAAGATTAATTTAGTACGGAGTACAAGATTACATATCTACCTCTCTGAAAACCCCATGAAGATTGAACGCAATGGAAACTAACTCCAAGCTACCATCTTCAAGTCTAGAAAGATCAAGCACGTCGTTGATCAATGTTGACAACAGGTTGCTACTCTTGAGTATAATCTCTAGCATCACTCTTTGCTCGGGTGTTAATTCAGTTCCCAAAAGAATAGACGACAAAGCAATAATAGCATGCATAGGTGTCCTCATCTCATGGTTCATGACTGCCAAAAAGTCATTACGAGCACGAATTGCCATCTCAGCCTCGCGACGAGCCAAGTCCAAAGCAACATTTTGTTCCATTAGTTGATCCCGAGCCCTCATAGATTCTTCCAGAATAGCAGCATGAGAAAGGGCGACAGCTACCTGCGAAAAAAGATCGACAGAAATGAAGTCTATTTTTTTATTGTCTTAACAAGATCAATGTAGAAGATCTACAAGTCCAATGTAAAGACTAGATGAGCGAAATCATCTTACGCGTTTACAGCAACACAAGTACATCAAAATCAACTAGTAAAAAGAGCCAATAATCAAATGATATCTCTGAAAACTGAAGAGTATCTTCTATCAATGCTTCCACAAAAATTTTAAAATTAAAAAAAAATGTATATGTGTAAGCAGTATGGAGGTGGGGAGAAGAAGAGAAATACGGAATTATGGATGTCCTAAACAAGATGGAAAGGATGGAGAATAAGAAATCATAGTTCAATGATGAATGTAGACCAGATAAAGATTATGCAACTATTCCCTTAAGCATTAAGAGGCCTAGACGAAGTGATTCTTTTACAGGTACCAATTTAATAAGTAACCTCTGCATTTCACTAACTAACTTTTGGTTGCTTTGAACTTATACAAAAGCCTGGAAAAGGTAGCCATTGCCCATCATCCAACTTAATGGCAACGGGTTGTAAGAAGGTTGTTATTACCCACACCCGTACAAAACAGAAGGTTAAAATAGATGTTAGAGAACTCAATGTGCTTAAACTGCATCAAGTTTACTAGTTTGTTTTACAATATATCTGCAAAAAGTCGCATTCACATTCTTTCCCAAAGCTTTATCGTAAGACCGTAACATATACACGCAAACCTTCCAGGCCTTCCCACAGACCCTGGACAACCTATGTTACTCTGACTGACTGACTCTTCATGAAATTACCCTTATATGACACTCAAACACACAGACATGGGTATGACATTTCAACATTTCGGGCCAAAAACATTAATATTTTTTCACAGAATAGCAGAGATTCTGCCGTGGACACACACGGCACGCCCCATTTATAATAGCAGCCCCAGATTTATAAAAACATGGAGTTAACTAAAACTGCTCGAAGTCTAATTCACACAAAAGTCCATAGAAAGAACAGAAAACACTCGACGCATCAAGTACTAGACGTAGAGAAATATTAAGGCAGGGAACTACATGTCTAAAGCTGGATTTCAGTATACACACTCACTATAAAGGTTTTGCATCGATTGAACAAGAGAGAATATCAACCTGGTCTGCAACAACTTCTACTAGCTCCAATTCATGATCACGAAATTTCCTGACACCGTCGGAAGGAGAAATCAGAACCATCACTGCATAGTTTTTCGCCGAAATATCTGGCCAATCATTGATTTGAAAATTTGAATGATGCAAAAGGGGGACCCGGACAGCAACAACATCAGGGGCTCCATATCTTCCGGCAACAGGCCTAGTCCTAACCAAAGGACACGTAAATGGTATTCTCACTACACTAGAGTTATTGAAGATCTCAGCAATAACAGAAAGATTCATTGAAACAGTTGATCCAACAACCATTGAGTGATTCAGAGTATGAGAGAGTCGCATTGTCATCCCAGTTTGTGATGGCATCCATAATGCACATTCTTCCAAGTTGAGTGTGCGACCCAACTCAACTAGAGTCGTTTTCAGTATGGTGTGTCTGTCAAGTGTGCTTCTAATCTCGTGAGTGAGCATTCTAACATGCCTTCCAGTTTCTTCTTGTGTAAGGATAAGACCCATCTCTTTGTCAAGCTCCTCTGCTCTGTGCCTTAGAAACATTTCCCTTGTTTTAACACTTAACAAGTCCGGGATAATGTGAACAAGCATTAAAGCTGTCACGCATGATACAGCAGCCGTGGACATTTTTGCAATGGTCATTACTATAGCAACTGTTTTTGTGTGCATCGAGAATGTCCACAGGTTTATAAGATGAGTGGCGCCACATAAAACAATGAAAGCACCAAATTGCATAAGCACCCATCTGTATGGGAAGAATGCCGACTTCTTTACAAAATAAATTAGCTCCAAAGGGATGGAGAAATATGCTAGGGCAATAAAGAAATCTGATATATACTGATATTTTACTAGAAGTTCATCTTGCCATTGTGTATCAATGCAATCGCAGTCCATCCTTCAACCAGTTTCGACCTGAAACAGCCAGAATTTTTTGTATTGAAAAATTAGCTTCAGTACATTAGCAATTATACTGGAAAAACGACAGCGCACTTCCAAACATATACTGACGCTCAACTGAATAACAATTATAGACGCAAAGAAATTCTACATCTGACTAATGAGGGTCGCCTAATTGCTCATTCTCCTACTCCACTCATTCCAAAAAGTATTTGACCTGATTTGACTATAACTAAGAACAATTTGGTAATGAGACAGGGTTTCTCGACAGATACGGGTATATGATTTTAGTACTTTGTAAGTAAACACCATGAGATCACACTGCAGATATTGTAACAAGATGTACAAGTCCTGGTTTCTTTCTAGCTTACTATATTATAGCAAGGGCCCTAACTAAGTTACACCTTCAACAATTAGACAAGAATGTCAATGACAACTAAACACATTGCTTCTGCTGTGAATCGTATAAAAACTCGAAACATTCAAAATCCAATGCTAATTATAGCTTCTTTCCGTCCCAATCAGCTATACAAACATGCGTTGACTAGAGTAAGAACTAACTAAGTGACACATATCTTTCAGTGGTAATTAAGATCTAACAACTCAAGCTCCATGACCAAGATTTTTTATTTCTTTTATCATCTATCTATCTGATGTCTCAACCACCCTTTCCACACTTGTAATAGGAATGGACACCTAGGTATATGAATCACCTACAATAGAGAAATGGATGAAAGCAGCAAAACCCCGTTTAAACACTTAACAACTCGGAAATTTCCAACACAAAAGAGTCGCATCGACAAAAGTATGAACGCAGAACCCTCTAGAAAAGTTTTGCATTTGGCCTAACAAAACTTCCCACAACTAGTTAGCAACTATCTAGCACTCATTCTGCAGAAGATAAAATACTAATATACCACATGCAAATCAAAACCTCCATGATCCAATTCAGAGTCTAAAGCGTCCAGCCGATAATCGCTAATATAACATTGATTACATCCTTGCTAATTAGTTCCGTGTGAGACCGTTGTCCACTTACAACCAAATCATTAATTCATTTGCGAAATGTGGTATATAACATGAAACGAGTCTGCTGTATCATGCAACGGTCTCATTTGATTTCTTGTACATCCTTGCACTCATACATTCATCATTTCATCTCATCCTGAGCTACGAAATTAACAACTGGACCTTATGCAATATAACACATAGATTTAGAAAACTTCATAAATCACAAATAAGCCCGATTAACTTAAGAAAATCACTATTCATTTCATCAGGCTCAAAACCCTGGTAACATAAACAACAACAACATTGCGGGCTCGGATATACGCAATCTTACCCTTGTGTTATCAACCCAAAGCGACTGTTTTCGAATGATCCAAGATGAAACTGCAACGTATAAACTGAAAAAATTAAACCCCTTCTCTGGATCCACAAATTCCCATAAATCCCAACTCCCAAGTTCATTTCTTTAACCAAAAATCTTCCTTAAATTTTCTATTAGTTCATCAATTGACACTAGTTACACAATCAACAACATAACTTGATTAACTTCTAAAATATTATCAAAATCCAATCAAAACCCACAAACACAAACATGATTACAAACAAACAAAACATCAATTAACATAAAAATATATGAACTTTGATGCAAACCCATGAATCTGATCCAAACAACAAGCATGAAACACAAAAGGGTTAACAAAAATGGTGCTCAAGATTCAATACATAATCATTTTACCTTGAAAAAATTGGATTTTTAAAGTTAAAGCTATAAAATGGTGATCACATTTTGCAAAAATTAAAGGGTAAAGAGAAGTGTAATAAGGCAAGGGAAAGATTTGGTAGTTGGGGAATTGTATTGTACGTATGTAAGAAGCGCGCCGTGACTTGTTGAAAGAGAAGGGGAAAAGGAGAAAGATATAGAGAGAGAAAGAGATTGCTTTACAAAAGGGGAAGTATGATATGAATAAGGTGAGCAAGCGTTGACAGGATGAAGAAATTTTTGATTCAACAACAGTTTACTATGGAAAAGGGTAGTGTATGTGTACACTCTTAGTCAATCACCGTTTGTGGATTTTTTATTTTTTTATTAAAAAAATTGACAATTATTGATACTTCCTCCATTCAACTCC
>LHUT01001644.1:45590-58386 GCA_001412135.1 Silene latifolia subsp. alba
TACCCCGTTGCAACGCACGAGCATTTAAACTAGTATTAAATATTTCGGCATTCATCATAAAAATATCGTGTTACAGAAATAAAACTAAAATACAAAAGTAATCAAATGTTAACTTTGTCCTATCAAGTTAATCTTATCCTATAAAAACGGTGTTGTTGAATCACGATACCGAACCGATTTAAATAGGTCGACCATATTGACTAATTGGGCCCCTAAAACATATGTAACGCAAGCACAAACGTAAGATGGCCCAAGAATATCACACCAAACTAAGTCCTATAAAACCTCACGCATCCTCATTTTCATTTAGAATTAGGGTTTCAGTAAAAGCCGAATTTAGGGTTTCTGTCGCAGCAATCAGCCATGGGAAGAAGTAAGCTCATCTTCTATCTTTCTTCACAATTCTCTCCTGTTTTTTTTCATCGTCATAATTTTTCTCATATAATTGTTCTAATTAGTTCAATTTCGTTCACCATGTTTAAGTTATCTCAAGATTCAATTTTTTCACCGATTTCTACTTGATTGAATGAAAAGATCGCAATTTTGTGCTGTAATTTGGTGTGTGTTTTGTTTTGTTGTTGTTTTATGTTGATTTGATTTTTGTTTGGTTGAATTTATGTGGTACTTTTTCTCCGTTCAAACAATTTGTTTACTTTTTAAGTTCTTAGCGATTGTATTTTATGAAAGGTAAACAAATGATTGGGACGGACAGAGGATATTATTGGATTCATCGTGGTAGAGTGTGAAATGATGACTGAAAATTATTGTTTTTTATTCTTTTGTATCATATGAAAGGTATTGAATTTATATGAATTTTGTATATATTGAATTTGCTGTGTTGAAATAGAGGTTTATGCTCATATTTAGTAGTTAGATTAAATCAAAATTACCCAACTAAACCTAATTTGTAAGAATTTTAATCACAAATATTAGAATAACGTCATTTTATAGTGTGAGACGGTTATTTTATTGGTTATTATCAATAATTGAGTGTCCTTTTATATAAAAAAAAATGATTTTACCCAAAAATTCTTAAGCTTTTACTGGCTGCTGGTTTTTATAGTAGAATTTATGTGCCGGGTTTACTGCAAAGTGTGAATATTAAGAGTATTATGAAAGTTTCAGTTACTGTATGCTTGTTTTGGGTATTTTGCTTGAAAAAAACTAAATTCAACCCAATTTTACTGTTTCGACTTTGGCTAAACCTTTCCTTTTCGATAAATGATGACATGAAATTGTTGTTTTAATCAATAAGCATTAAAAATTTAGGGAAATAATATCTAAGTTCGATATAAGGCTTCCCTCTATTCAAATGGTTACAATGAATTTTGAATGGAGGGATTTAAATTTTGTCGGTATAAATTGGGTTTAATAGAGTTTATTTTGTGTAGGACCTGCCAGGTGTTACCGCCAAATCAAGAACAAGCCATACCCAAAATCGAGGTTTTGTCGTGGTGTGCCAGACCCAAAGATCAGGATTTACGATGTTGGAATGAAGAAGAAGGGTGTTGAAGAATTCCCATTCTGTGTGCATCTTGTCAGTTGGGAGAAGGAGAATGTCTCAAGTGAAGCATTGGAAGCTGCACGTATTGCTTGCAATAAGTACATGACTAAGTTTGCTGGGAAGGATGCCTTCCATCTTAGGGTTAGGGTTCACCCCTTCCATGTGCTTCGTATCAACAAGATGCTTTCATGTGCTGGGGCTGATAGGCTCCAGACTGGTATGAGGGGTGCTTTTGGCAAGCCTCTTGGTACTTGTGCTCGAGTTGCAATTGGTCAGGTTCTCCTTTCTGTCCGTTGCAAGGATAACAACAGCCATAATGCCCAGGAGGCTCTTCGCCGTGCTAAGTTCAAGTTCCCTGGTCGCCAAAAGATCATTGTTTCCAGGAAGTGGTATGTCTACTTTTACTTGTTTTGTGTACTGTTGTTGCTTTGAAGTTATGATTGCAAATTACTAGTAGTTGGCAGTGAGTCTGATATGAGATAGCGGTACATGTTATAATCCAAATTTTTATGCATCTCTCTTCCAAGTATATAGAGTTAGTATAAGAACTTGCATGCGACGATTTTGTCGTACACCCAAGCACTTTTATGATAGGGTCACAACGGTGTCGGTTTAGGTTTGGTGTATTGGTTTCCAATGCAAGACGGTCTCATAGGAGTGTAGGATTATAGGAGTAGCGAACAGCTGTTGTACCCGTCGTATTTGTTCTCATGATATGGAAAACACTTTCTCTATGCTAGCAAGTCCATATATTTCCACAAAATTCAGCCTTTTTTTTTTTATCACAGTAAGTTCCATTGTGTTTCCATGTCTGATGGAGCTGAAGATGTTTTGTTGTTTTAGTTGTCGTATTTCACGACTAAATGAAAATGGCTAGTAGATTCATACCAACTTTGGACTTTCGCAGGGGTTTTACCAAGTACAATCGGGCTGATTATGTGAGATACAAGAAGGAAGGCAGGATTGTTCTTGATGGTGTCAATGCAAAGGTTTGTGTAGATCTCCTTCGTGTTATACCATTGTTTGCTTCTGCCTTGAAACTTTTAAAATGCCTTCATGTTTACTACTTAACTGCATATTTCACCTCATTAGAGACATAGAATAGGTAGGATCAAGTTGATGTTTTTGGAGTCATGGTATCATAGCATTAAACCTCTGTCCACAATCGTGATCTCGTTTCCAGATCATTAAGATCTTCAAAACCTGTTCAAAATGTTCAATATTTTGCACTCTTCATTAATTGCGAAGAGAGCACGTATCTCTCTCAAGTTCAGAAGGAAACATTCTCTAGAATGTGTTGGTAAATGTGAGGGACTAATATGTGCCGGATTGATTACATACGATTTGTTTTGTTCTTATGTGCACTAACATCGGCCGTCACAAATGAGAATTTGTGGTGCACAAAAGGCCTTTATATGAACATATGTATCTTAGTTACTTTTATTTGGTTGAGCACATTCTTTATGATTATTTATGTATTGTTAATTTGTATTGTGCTCTTTGCAGTTACTTGGATGCCATGGACCTCTATCAAACCGCAAGCCAGGACAAGCTTTTATAAACGCTAGCGTGAATGCATAAGAGAGACCCTATATATGAGCTATTTGAACCATTGGAGTGTTATGTTGAAGTTCTGTAGTTTGTTTATCTACATTTTCTCGTTTTGTCCTGGAAGTATCTCTGAACTTTCATGTGTTTCTCCAACAATATTTTCAAATAGAAGACTTCGTATCTATACTAGTTCTCAAATCTGTTATTTTCACATAGTTTGACGTTTAATGTTCTAAATTAGTATGATCAGGCCTCTTGTTTTGGATATCTAAATCCGTCTTGGGAGGAGGTAAATTGAGGTGTTTGTGGTAGAGCTTTACGTTTTGACTTGTTATGGTGAAGTCAAATCAATTCTACGAAACTATCACGAACCTGGACAATTTCTTCAAAGCAAATGACAATTTTCTTTAATACTCTGGATGAATTTACCAGTATTTTTGATACTCGTATTCTACTTGAACAAACCTACAATGTAGTACCCAGTGACTAACGAGGAACCGTGGACGAATTTGCCGAGTTTTTTTCGTACTAAGAACCCATGTGAAGAACGATACCAAATAATTTATTATGAAAGAAGAAAATGTCAATTGTTTTTACAAAATTTAATTATTTAGTGAAAATGATATATGTTAGAAAAATCCTGTTATTAAAAGGAATAAAATCAACCTCTATTCATTTTTTATTTTATGAATTGTGTTTAAATCCAGTTAATTTATTGAAAACTCTCCCTTCACTTCCTTATTTACCTCCCCTCTCCTCTCTTTCCTCTATCCAAACACATGTTCGGCCTAATTTGCTCAACTTTAAACAGTAGTTTTCAAAAAATAAAAAGATCAAATTTGTGCTTTTATTTTTATGGGCAAAAACATGGTATTTGAACTTCTGAAAATCTAGCACGAGCTTTTAAATTTATGATATAGTACCGTATTCAATCAAATATTGTAGAAGGGTATTTGTGCGGAAATGCTCTTTCTTTCTTAAATCGGAAAAGAAAGTCACAACAATGGCCCACCAATAAACAGTGACAATGGACAAAAGAGTGGTTTATCGTCTTAGTTTACCCGATTTTAGCATTAAAATGCGGGAATGGTATCTCGAGCTGAACCCAATTTCATACAAGATGCTTCATATCTCGCCTTTATATTATAGAAGGGCGTTTCAAGCGGGGGAATTACCTCCCGCGTTACTTGAATACAATAAGGGTTCTTAAAATAAAGCTAAGAATTTGGCCAAAAAGTATTTTTAAGTCTAAAAACACTTTGAAAAGTAATCAAACACACACTTAAGAATATTATAAATCTGTTGTTATACCATGTATTTTTCATTTATTTACTTTTTTGTTTTTAAGACGAAGATTAAGGAGGGAGGAGACAAATTTTAGCTAGGAATAATAACCTTTGGAATTTGGATCATAAGCGAACTAAATTGCATAGATAATCATTTTTAAAATATAAAAAGTACTCCCTCCTATTATCCAAGATCTTACACATTTTCTAAAATGACAAATTCACAAAAATCTTCCACTTTTTTTATTTGTCTAATACTAACTTATAACCCCACATTCTCTCACCCACTTTCATTTACATCCACACATCATCATACCACTAAATTCTACCCAAAAACAATTGTAGAAGAACTTAGTGGATTAAGACCCAAAATCTAGAATTAACAAAATCGTTGAAACCACAAAATTATCTCATTCAGTGATTCTTGACAACTGTATTTGAAAATTACTCTCTCTGTTTTTTTTATATGTGACTAAACATTTCGAGACACTCATTTCTCTTCTAATACTCTTATAATATAAGACTAAATATTATGATATATATGCTCATATAAAATAATTTTTTATAAGGAATTTAATGGTGACCTTTTATAATTTTTGAACAACTATATTTTTTTAAATACCAAAGTCAAATGCTTACATATAAGCGTCATATTATTAAAAAATGGAGGGAGTACGAGACATCACAAGTTTTCATTTGATGTGATTTTACAATAAACTATGGCAAGATCATTTTTCATGTCATCTAAACCCTAGTAACATCTCTTTTACTACTCTCTCCAATCTACACCAAAGATAACACTTATCTAAATCGGATGATCACTAAAGATAGCATATCTTTTTTGGCCCACTATGTTACCAAGTTGTTTGTATCCATTTTATATGTATATAAAATGTCATTACATACCCACATACTATCCCACAACTAAACCCACAGTTACATGACCTACCTATTTTTTTTCTCTTTACCCTTACTTTTTCTACCTTCTCTTAAATACTCTATTTTTCCCTATATTACCTTTGATGTGGATCGGAGGGAGTATTAACTACGGGGTATATACATACTACCATATACTTCCTCTATCCCGATCATTTGTTGTTTTTTTTCATTTTTGGGCGTATCAGTCAATTGTTGTCCTTTTTATTNCATAGTCATTGAAAATTTCTAGGAAAGTAAAACTCCAACATGGCAACCAAACGGATTATTGTAATTCACGTGAATTTTAATGTAGGAATTAAACTCCCGTACATTACAAATTAACACATCAATTTAATTCCCATATCAACCAAACAGGCTTTCGAATCAATTGAATATCTAACTTCATTCAAAAAATCTCCAACCAAACACTAAAATAAATTAAATCTATTCCAATTTATTTCAAAAGTTCCAACCAAAGATGGCAATTTAATGTAAAATCGCCTTAGTTGAAACCCATTACGGTAAAAAACATCCCTCTATAGTTTATACCTGCCTCATTATTTCTGTGTTCACTGTTTGATAGGGAATTCCCTGTATGCCCACCACTCTCTACATTTATTTTTCTCAAAGAAATCTATTTTCTTATTTGGGAATTGAATCTCAATGGATTTGAAGGAATTATACATGGTAAAATCTGCTGGATTTCCCTTATTTTTACATCCCATGTTTGGTTTAATGTGATTCTGCATGTATTTCATTCGTAATTTGGTTGCATGAATTATGGTATTTCTGAGTTTTCTATTTTTATTTGTATTGTTTTCCATTTTTGTTCTTTCTTATCATAGTAAACCCAGGTGATTTTATATACACTGTCATCTCACATTCCATTTTTTTTTGGCATTTTTGTTTATAGTTGATATTTCTGGACTGTGGGTTCTTTGGAGCACATCAGCATCATGAAGAATTTAGTAAGTTCTCTGCAAATTAATTTACATTTTATTTCATTATGTTGCTCTCTTTTAAATTTTGTCTGTGTGATATACTGATATGGGTTGTGTTTTAATTTATTTATGGAAAATGAGATGACGCTACTGTTTGTATCGAGTAGGGTCCATTAGAATTGGACCCTAAGGGATGTGGGTGGTGATTTTGGTGGCGCTCTATTGTTGTCCTTTGATTATAAATTGAGAAAAGGAAATTCTTATTTCAGACCGTCATATCCGTCTGAAATGGTGAGACGGATACCGTTTTCTCTCATAAAAAACCCATTTAGGGTGTGAGTGGGAAAGCATATGGGGGTGTCCCACCACCCATGTGCTTCTTACTTGTGAGAGGTCTTATTACGGTCTGAAATAAAAATAAGGCGGTCTGAAGCAAGACGAACTGATTTAGAAAAACCCATTTATAATAGCACATTGAGGATGATGATCTCTTGTGAATGTTGTCTTTCATTTTGTAACTTGAACTTCTAGTTTAATAAAAGTCAGGTACACTGTCCTGATGTAAGAAAATCTTACATCTTTACAACTGGTAAAAAAAGTGCTTTTTTGGAGGGAATTTTGATGATATGTTGGAAATCTTGGATTTTTTCGTGTTCAGTTTCATATTTGATTGAAATGTTGTTAGTAAACTGTATACATTTATCTACTGTCAAATTCTGTAAAGAAAAAGGAGCCGACTCCTCGGACTTTTTTGAGGTGTGACTATGCATATTGCAGTATATGTGGCTATGTATGAGTTGGTATTCGTCTTTGCGAATCACGAGAGAAATTTTGAAAAAATGATGGAAGTTCTAAAGAACAGGATGGGGTATGTTTGTTGGGATAACAAATTTTAGTCTATCTCTGTAAACAGTTGCCAGCCTATGTTGGTGTGAGGGAAATTTGGTTGTATTTTCATGCTCTATACTTCCATATACTATGGCCATAAGGAGGAAAGGAATAACTTTTGAAGATTAAATACCATTTTTCTATTAATGTTGACTAGCAAGTAGCAATAGTCCCCCTTGTAACAGTTAGCTAATACTCCGTCGGTCCCAATCATTTGTTCGCCTTTGATTAAAATACCGTTCACAAAGAATAAAAAAGGCAAACAAATGATTGGGACAAAGGGAGTACACAACTACTATGTATTAACAGCAATAATCCTATACCCACACAAGATCAAAACAGCAAATCAAATCTTCTCAATCACACCTAATTGATTACCCATATCTGTAAATATAGAATATATATTTTGTAAATATAGAATACATACCTCCTTGTAATATTAGCATAGGCTCCTTCCCTTATTTACTCTCTTGTATTCACCTATATAAGCTGTACCTTTGATATCAATACAATTACACTTTTCCATTCATTCTCTTCTACCTCTTATATGGTATCAGAGCCATTCCAGATCCACACCTAAACACCTTCGACCACGCTCCGCCACTTTCAAACACTCCTCTTCATCCCGACACCAACCGCACGCAACCATGACCAACACTCACCACGACAGCACCATTGCTAACCCACATGATTCAACCAAGCCTCTAACCGCCCCAAATCTCCACCATGTGGTCAAGCTAACCGCCCTTAACTACACCACATGGCACTTCCAATTAACCAATATATTTTTTGGTCTCAGTTTACTCGGCTTCCTTGACGGATCCGAGACACCACCCTCTGCCACAATCGTTGACAGCACCACCAAACAAGAGCAACCCAACCCGGCATACCTGACTTGGATTAAGCAGGACGGGTTGATCTTGGGTGCCCTCATGGGTACGATTTCCTCCGCACTTCAATCTCTCATAGTGCGTGCAAAAACCGCTAAGGAAGCATGGGACATTCTTGCCCATACTTACGCGAATCCTTCTCGTACTTGATAAGTAGTCATCTTTCTTACCGTTCTTGATTTTTTTTTTTTAATTTTTTTTTTGATGAATTAGATTACCACTAGTAACATTACACCAGTGCCCAAGGGCACCCGAAAATGTTGGGATAGGGGGTCTCGTGCATGCAAGTATGCGACCTTACCCATGTGTTAACCACACATTGAGACCGTTTCCGGATGACATGATAAAATTTGCATAAAATGACTAATGTAGTCAGCTATTTTGTTATACTTCATGACAACTTCATGTATATTCTTAAATTCACACCATCCTGAATTGTTTTCAGGTGTTATTACTGCTATTTTTGACATTATGTTACTGTCAAGAAGAAAATGATCGTCACTGTGAAAAGAGCAAACCTGTAATTCCCAGGTTACACACTGTGGCCATCACAGAGTTTGGAGCTGTTGGAGATGGGAAGACACTGAATACACTTGCTTTTCAAAATGCGATTTTCTATCTACAATCTTTTTGTGACAAGGGTGGAGCCCAGCTTTATGTGCCGCCTGGTAGATGGCTTACAGGGAGCCTCAATCTTACTAGTTACATGACACTTTATCTTGACAGAGATGCTGTCATTTTGGGATCTCAGGTCTTACTTTTAACTTTACTGTGCTATTGCTCTAATAAGAAAATCGGCATGGTACATATAGATATCCTTCCATATAGCAGATATTGGTTTACTGCTACTATCTTTTTTTATCAGCGACTTCTCATTCCAAGACCTTATTGAAAATGCCTTTTGCAGTTTTCTTTTTCTTGGTGTAATCCGAACATCCATATTCATTACCGATTAAAAGCATATTGTATTCGTTTGAAAGTAACAAGTACAAAGCTAGGAGTATTTTAGGAACATATCTCGTAGTTAAAAAAGTTTTGTTCAACTGGATTTTTGAGGGAATGCATTTTCTGTTCTTGCGTGGTGCTAGAGTTATAGAACATAGCTCAGTTAAGTTTCCAAAGAATCAAGCTACTTGATAACAGATTGATATTTAATAAGCTCACTGTTCACATTAGTAGTTTTATTATTCTATGAGAGGGATATTTGGAAAATATATTTTCCTTTTCCAGTTATTTGTAATGTGTAGGTTACAAAAAGTTACCGCACTCTTATAGAAGTGTAAGTGCCACCTGTTAGTATCTTGTTTAGAGATACGCTTATTAGCCAACTTAGAAACACTTGATTTTAGGAACAGATTGTTAGTGTCGACGCAGCTTCAGTTTCCTTTGGTATACGCTGTTGTAGATATCAGTTTATCTCGACACTTACATGGTGGCTTTAAAGATCATGCATGTGTAATCAATTCGTCCTCTTAGGGGCATTGTTTTGATTCCGTATCATATAATCATGTGAATCAGATAATGTTGACTATTCATCTCTGATATTCAGCCCGTTGAATCTGTAGCTTTCGCGGTCCAAAAACTATTTGAATACCGACCTATTTACTTTGTATCATTTGGAGCCTTGGAGGGAACTATTTTTTAGGTTCTTTGGAATCAGCCTCCCATGTGTTTTTGAACACATGGTTTAGGGGCTGCGTACACCCTTAAAGCTCTATATGTTTTCCGACACAAAAATACTGGAATACGCAACCTATATACCTTGTATCTTTACTATATGTGGAGAGTATAATGTAGGTATATTCTGAAGGCTGTTTGAAAGCCTCCCATGTGTTCCAAGCACATGGCAAGGTCGCATACATCGGATCCCACTGATCCCGCTAGATAGAAGCCTTTGAGGCCCTAGGGCAGTGCCGAACTATTTACCCTCTTTAGAATTTAAATAGAGATTGTTGTCAGTCTAGAGAACTACTCCGATCCTCCACGTTTTCTATTACTTAGAAAGTTTCTCGTTTATAGGTCATAACTCCTGAAGCTTGTATCCTCGTAGTGTGGATGGCTGTTTTAGAACTAGTTTTCACACCTTGGATATGTCGAGAGCTTTTGTGAGTTATTTTTTCCTAGACTTCGTTCACTATGTAATCATCCACATTATGTCTTCCGACCAGTTGATGATGCTCATAGTAGCACGACATTCTTCCTGAAACATAAATAGGAGATGTACCCTCATCATTTTTATAACTGAGACAGACAACTGTCACGCTGATAGACTTGGTAGCTCCCTAGATGTGCATAATTTATTAAATTCTGACTTGATATTTGTTAACTGCAACTTATACTAGGGCTTCAGAAGGGAATTTATTGATATCAAATAGCTCCCTTGTATAAATTGCAGCGTAACAAATATTGACTTGATATTTGTTACGCTGCAACTAACACGGACGGGAGGGCGAACTTTCAGGGATTTATCGAAAGTTCTGGCATTTCACCCTTGAAATTTCCTAAATAGCTGCTCACTAGTTAGTCGGTGAGTTTGGGAGAAGATTCTTATTGGTGATCTCATGTACAACACAAGCTCTAGACTTCTCTATATTATTTCCCTTGTAATTCCATCATTTTCTTTATCTGTATATTGATATATTTACATGTGGATTTCTTAATAACTGATCTTCATGTTCTATGGTGAACTGAGCTTGCGTTCGTACTTCATAATATTAAATATTGGTTTCGGTCACGATTGGCGTATGTCTAGTGGCCTTATCTCACTTAATTTGGCCAATACTGCCTTAAAAAATGTGGTTTAATCCAGGTCCAGTCTTCTTTAAAACGTATACAAAATGTTCGGTTTTTGGTCTCACGGGTTCACGGCCTTGATTTTATATCAAGCTTACGTACTTATTTTATCATCCGAATTATTGATTTTAGCTGTGGCCTTGTGGGTATACATTGTAGCATTTATTTTCTTTCCGTCATGGTGGACGATTCAACTTTAGTGTTTTATACTTTTACCCTTTTTCCTTGCAGGATTACGAACATTGGGAAGTAGTTCAACCATTACCATCTTACGGCCGAGGTATTGATTTACCAGGCTGGAGATATAGCAGCT
This sequence comes from Silene latifolia subsp. alba, assembly GCA_001412135.1. Taxonomy (NCBI): domain Eukaryota; kingdom Viridiplantae; phylum Streptophyta; class Magnoliopsida; order Caryophyllales; family Caryophyllaceae; genus Silene; species Silene latifolia. The sequence goes on from LHUT01001644.1 coordinate 56,675, forward strand.
TACTCACGGGGTATAATTTAACTGATGTTGTTATCACAGGTCAGACATAATGTTCAGTAAAGTAGATTCCTGATTAGCATCCAAGCTACCATTTAATGTTTTCGTTATTTTACGACTAGGTGATAATGGGATTATTGATGGCCAAGGCTCCTTTTGGTGGGAAGCATATAATAAGCATTACTTGAACGATAGCAGACCACACCTTTTGGAATTCGTTGACTCCAGCAATATTGTTATTGCAAATATAACCTTTCTAAATTCACCAGCCTGGAGCATTCATCCTATATACTGCAAGTAGGTTCACTATAATCTGAGTTGTGCTTCTAAGTGCCTTTATGTTCCTAGATTTATTCTACATTTTGATATGGATATTGTTATTGCAATGAATGAGGAGTTTGTTGAACGGTTTCTTTGTTGACATTATGCAGCGAAGTTCTAATAGAAAACATTACTGTGTATACTCCACCGGAATCTCCTTACACAAGCGGCATAGTGCCAGGTGAGTATATGTTTGAATGGGAAAAGTATTTATATCATATCTTTCCTTCTATAGTTTTGCCTAAGATTTGAGTTGGTATAGTGATATTAATGACCTTCTTTGTGATTTCTAAATTTATTGCAATAACTGCGTTTCAACCAAAAAAAAAAAAAAAAACTCTGTACAATTTTCAAAAGGATGGCTCCAATTGCCGAAGAAGACCATCTTTTGGTCTGTTATGTTGTGTAATGATGATATCCTAACCCCATCTTTAGGACGGGTTGGGAAGAGACACAAGCAAGTGATTTATTTTATTATGTCTGGAGTGAGCGTAGTAACTTTTGAACCGGTAGTCCCAAAATAATTTGGGTTGTCTGGCTTTAACCACCACTCCACATAGTATCATTAGATTCATTACTAGGACGTAAAAAGGTAGAAAAAAGAGGGGAGACATCAGACATGGGACTAGAGAGGGCAACAACAGGAAACAAATGACAGAACAAAAACAAAGTGAAATAAAAAAAAGAATGAGATGCGGAAAAGGAAGGGGAAAAAGTAAAGACGTTGAAAGAGGAAAATGAAAGAAACGCAGCGCAAAAACGCTCACCTTAAAAACTTAAGCCGTACAAATTACATTGGTTATAATATTTTGTCAGTTAACATTATGTTTTCTCCGCTGATGCGAATCTCATGGTTCAGAAGTAAAGATGTAATGTATTATTGATATTATTTAGAGAATCGTAATAAATAGACTAACCAACCTCAACCCTAGAAGATGGATAGCTAACACAGATTTGTTCATTGGTGAATGCTCTAGTGATGCTGCTCGCCAAAATTATCCTTTCCTCAAGGGCAAGAAAATGGACTATGTGGAGTAGAGAGAAAGAGTGATGAAGCTGTCAAAGCATATTGCATGTGTGCAGATTTTTCCTTCTGAAATGAGTAGTATTTTTGTGCAGACTTGTAGCTAATTGAGTAACCTTTTGACATTGACCCGATGGAGTGCGTCTATCCCTGTTAACCGACACCCTTCGTTAGATAAAAACTTGCTTTTCTTGCTGCACTCTTTCTTTTTGCCCTTCTCCTTTACTTGGGCCAATAATTGTAGTCTTCTTACTCCTGATCTTGATCATCTGTGAAATCAAACATGCTTGAATAGTTAACCCATGCTTTTTTTTAATCGTATTATCTCTGTGATATTCTCGGGCTGGATGAGGGAATGGTGACGGAGAGG
>LHUT01001645.1:12676-23244 GCA_001412135.1 Silene latifolia subsp. alba
CTTATTTTATTTCCGCTGCTTTGTAACTTTGTTTGTTTTGTTTCGCTTAAACTTAGAAGTAACAGTTCATCATACTGTCGTATTTGGTCTGCAGTAATACTCCACAAACTGAGACAAATAGATACAGTCAGAACGATTGTTGCTTTCATACTTCAGCAAACATTCATCGTGATACTTGTTCAATCTTTCAATATTATTCAAAGTATCCTCTAATCTCTTTTGTTCACTTAACTTACTTTAATCCAATAAAGTTGAAGTTAAAATTTTAAAAAGAGTACCTAATTCACCCCCTCCCCCTCTTAGGTACTTGAATCCATAAACTCAACACAACTTTTCTATGTTATTGCCCCTTAGCCCGCGGTTATGCTTCCATATCTTTAATACCTTGAAACAAGTCAATTGATGACGTGGACCATTGGCCCCAAATAGTTTGAAACCAAAACTCTAATTAATTTGTCAAATAACCTCATCCTTGATCCCAGCCGACCCTTTCCGCGGGAAAGCTGTGGGGCGCGACAATGGATCGGAAGGAGGGAACTTTCCGGAGAGATCCCTGGGGTTATATCTTAGATCTAGCCAAAAAAATTCAGATTTTACTAGGGTTTATTATCTTCACTTTGTTCCAGGTTTGTAGGCGCCTTGGTAATGCTATTTAAAGGGAAGAACGTAATGCTATTTAAAGGGAAGAACGGGAACGACTCCTGCAATTGGTGCCATTACTTAAACTGTGTGCCTACTTCAAACTCGCAGTGTGGAAGCTAAAGCCCCAACATATTGTTCACAACTTCAATTTGGGATGTCAAATCATCATATAAGCTCCTACATTTTTTTTTTTGAAAGCTACCCATCTGTAGTAGATGAGTTGGTAATTATATAAGCTCCTACATTTACTTCTATATATTACTTCTCGCTTCATTCGGTTTTAGGTTCATATATTCGTTTTTCCTCGGTTGATTTGCTTACTGATTGTTGATTTGCTTTACTCATATTGTTGGTTACTATCTATATCAATCATATTTGTGTTACTCGTGCATTTTTTCCTTTTTGATACGGAGTATTTTGTATTACTTTTGTCATTCTAATGAATGTCTCGTTATCCCTTTTTTTGAACGTCGCTTATTATTCACGGAGCATGAAAGAAGTGTTAAAACGAGCGACATATGGATATAAATAAGTGGAACTTAGAAGAGCAGGGTTTCTAGGTTAGGTAACCACTGTAGTAATACACTGTACTATCCCTAACTGCCATTTCAACCCTATCCAACCGGCCTGAACCGGGGTAACCCTTGCTACTAAAACTGTCTTGCGTCGTGGAGTCCCTTTGCGAGTCTGTTGATCTATGAACCGCGTGCTTCTTTTTTGAACTTATTGACCGGTCATATTGAAGTCTTTGTTTAGGGGCACTGCGTGATCTCACCTTAGCCATAGACGATTGAGTGTATGCCATATAGCTAGGACAGTCCGAGTACCCACTAAGGAAGCTTCTAGACCCATCACTCTTGGTACCACCTTGCGAGGTTGCCGATTTGAGATCATCAATTTCGGTTGTGTGGTGGGTCGTGGAGCCTTTAGAGGTGGTGTTGGTTTGGCTGACTTGATCCGAGGCTAGTAAACCAGAGTGAGAAAAGTCAAATAAAGTTCGCCTTCTAGAGTCCAGTAACTGGGGTCTCCCTCTGTCCGTCTGAAGTATTCGGTCAGCTTGACCTTCGTCTATCTTGCGTGATCGGGTGGAAGAAGTACTCCTTGGAATGAACGCTGGCTCATCCATCCGAGAGCCTAACCGCAATGCGCCAAAGTTGATTGTACTTGCCTGGCTGCTTGATCTGGAACCGTTTCTCTTACATCAGGGAAAGCGGATCAATTAGAATCGAGTATACTAACTAGCACAAATCACACTTTTCTAAGACAATCTAGTAGTATAATACAAGAGAAATTGTATCTACCTTGATGTTGGGTGAATGATCCTGCTTTGCACTTTTAGCACGGACAAATTGCTCGAACTTCTCCGGCGTTGGAGGCCCCTGAAAATTAGTAGTAGTGTCCATGAGATCAGATATTCTTCTATCAATAATTACGGTCTACGAGTAGTTATGGTTGCGAACTCCGACATTTATTTAAGCTACAAAATTTAATTTTTTCCCCTATAAAATGCATCATTACATCTCACATCCGACACCAGCGACTAAGTCCGAGTAATATAACAGAATACAGAAATCATTTTAACAGCAAAACTTTGCATCATATTTTAGGAAGAGATAAATGGCATATGATATGAATACTAAGTTACTAACTAGTTGATGAAGTTGGCAAGACTTGGAGCTCGAAAGAGGGGAGTCAGGAAAGTAGGCCCGAACTGATCTAGCTCGCGCCTGTGCTCGCAGCATTGCTTGCATACAACGCATCGTTTCAGCAGTTTTTCTTCTCATAATGTGGCCCCTTACCAGGGCCTGTAGTTTCACCAGTCCTTTCAATGCTCGCAATGCCCTCCTTGCCTGCTCAACACCACAATTGGAACTTGCTGTTAATGCCTTTAACCTCATTATCTCTAGTTTAAAGAATACTTTGTACGATCCAATGTGCCGGTATGACACAACACAACAGAACATACAATACTTGAGACTAAAAGTTATCTAACAAAGCCATACTCAACAATCCACAATCCGACACCCATTCATGTATAACACTTTTAGCCAAATCAGAGTAATGTAGAATGAAGATCAAATTGTCTATACAAAATGTTATGCTATGTCACTTGTTGCGAACGTCTTTATACGCATTACGGTAGGTAACGCGTTAACGACTAACAACGGGACGTCAAGGTCGTACAGTAAGCATATAATTTTGGCGTAAAACTAGGCATTTGGAGTCTCCTTTGTTCACTGTTTGACTGAAAAGATGAATTGTTCAAGAACAGATACAAATCAGCTGATATAGACCTAGCAGTAAAGAAAAGTCAAGGCACTGTACGGGGTTACACTGCTAGATTCTCTGATCTAAACAAAGTAAACATCATATCTTTCTTATCTAACTCAGTAAGACTTGTCACTGCCACTCTTAAATGACTTCCTTTCTTCAGTCACAATAATTACCGTGTAGAACCATCTTATACTATAAAACGATTATTCTTATATGCGGTTTATAAAGATCTTTACCCTTACAGAGATCATTGTCTAAATATAATCAGTAATTATAAAATGAGACGTTAGTCTTTATAGAACGATCTCCATCTTTTTGATTGGGACTTAGGCCCTGTTCTTTTGAACTTAATTTCAGCTCATTTCAGTTCAGTTCAATTCTATTCAATTTAATTCAGTTTTATTTCGTTTAGTTTACTTCAGTTCATTTCTTCACAAATTAACTCTTACTTTAAATCCGTTCAGTTAAGTCCAGAGGCTGGACCATCAATTCTACTGTAGTAAGTCTTGAGGGTCACACTAACATCCTCTAATTTTACCAATAAAGATTAAGAAAATGGTGGAATATAAAGACATTGAAGAGTGTACATGAGGTGACCAAATCAAAGGGTACACAATCTATTGAGACCATAAACTTTCAAAGCTACAAGTCACATTCATACAACAAGTTTTGATAGCGAACATTTTCTTTAAATGTCCTAAACTCCTAACAATATAGCTGTAAAGTGGGGATCATATTAGCCCTCTGAAACAGAAGTACTATTAGGAATATATGATTTACATAACTAATGTTGTTGTTATTCTTACGATATTCTAGCCTAAACAGTAGGATATTGTTGGGATATCGTTACCTTGCATTGTAACTATTTAAGGCCAAAAGCTAAACCTAATACAAACACAATTCACCTCTATAATTCCTTAACATGGTATCAGGGGATTACTTCACCAAATTAAAACCCTAATTTTCCTACCACCACCACCACGAAAATTCTTAAATCCGCAGCCATGGCTGGCGAGGTCGCCACTACACAAAAAATCGATCCTCTAAGCCCGTATTACCTCGGTTCACACGATGTTCCGGGAGCAAAAATTTCGAATGTTGTTTTAAGCCGAGACAATTATGACTCTTGGCAAAAATCCATGACCTTTTCCCTTAAGGCCCGTCGTAAGTTCGGCTTCATCGATGGCACGATCAAAAAACCCACCGATGAGTTCGAACTCGACAACTGGGTTGTGGTCAATTGTACTCTCATTCAATGGATCAGAAACATGATCGATGATTCGTTGCTCGAAAATCTTTCGTACCCTGATGACGCATCTGTCCTGTGGTCGGAAATTAAAGCACAATACGCTGTTGTTGACGGTACCATGATTCATAGCCTTAAGACTCAATTACATAATTGCAAGCAGTCGAAGGGCATGGATGTTCTTACGTATTTTGGCAAGTTAAAGACTCTTTGGGACTCTCTTGGTAAGCACGAACCACCTTTTGCGTGTCGCTGTGGTAAGTGCGAATGCGGAATCGGTGAAGCTGCCCTAAAACGTCAAGACAATGAGCGGCTTCATCAGTTCTTCATGGGTCTCGATCACACCCTTTACGGTAATATACGATCTTCTCAATTTCAATTAGACCCCTTACCCACTCTCAACCGCGCCTATAATTTAGTGCTTCAAGAAGAACGCTTACGCGCTGACACGCAACCCGATGTTTCCGAGGTTGCTATTTTTGCTACCCCACACGCCACCACTGATTGGCGTGCTATCCGTGACAAAGAACGGACTGAAAAGCGTGGTCTCTTTTGTAGTTCCTGTGAAATTAAAGGTCATGAAATTTCACGTTGCTTTTTCAAAACAATGAGGTTCCCTGACTGGTGGGGGGATAGACCCCGCACGCTCCCCGAGTATAAAGGATACATAGCTCGAAATGCTGGTACTCGGAGTTCGGCTTCTTCACAGTCAGGGGGGTCGAGTAATTCTGGTTCGAATGCGGCGCCAAAGTCGAACGGAACTGAACAGGCTGTTCACACCAATGCTGTCATCACTAACCCATCTGCTCACTCTTTGCTTTCCTCGGATCGTCTAAGCGGTATGTGTAATTGGATAATTGATACGGGAGCTTCAAATCACGTAACTGGTACCTTGTCTTTTTTGGCGAACCAAACAAAAATCCCAGGCCGAGCTGTTGGGCTCCCGAATGGCCAACAGGTCGTGTCCAACATAATGGGTTCAGTTTATATAAATGAATCTCTTACTCTCCGCTGTGTTTTATTCGTTCCCAATTTAACATGCAATTTGATATCTGTTTCACAACTCATTACGGATGCTAATTTGTCATTTGTCTTTGCTGCAAACTCATGCCTTATTCAGGACCCTTCTTCGAGGAAGACGATTGGAGCAGGTGAGCTGAGGGACGGACTTTTTTGGATCACTGCGGGGGAAAAGCCACTTGCGGTTCATACGGTGTCCGGGCACGACACATTGGATCTTTGGCACCGGCGTCTGGGACATCCGTCACATAAAGTGGTCAAGACTATTCCCTCTTTTAGCAGTTTAAATTCTAATAAAGATACAATTTGCGATGCTTGTCATTTGGCTAAACAACATCGTGACAGTTTTGTTTTGAATAATAAGCGTGCATCGGATTTATTTGAATTAATTCATTGTGACTTATGGGGGCCATATCGTATTGCTTCTTCGTGTGGTGCAAAATATTTTTTGACCATAGTCGATGATTACTCCCCTGCCACCTGGGTATATTTATTGCTTGACAAAACTGAAGTAACCGATATGTTCATGAGCTTCATTCATATGATCCAAAACCAATTTTCTAAATCACTTAAAAATGTCCGAAGTGACAATGGCACGGAATTTAATTGCATGGGAGGTTATTTTTTTTCCAATGGAATAAAATTCGAAACTTCATGTGTGGGAACACCCCAACAAAATGGGCGGGTAGAACGTAAGCATCGTCATATTTTGAATGTAGCTCGGGCACTCCGTTTTCAAGCCAATTTACCAAAATCTTTTTGGGGTGAATGTATTCTATCCTCTGCTTACTTAATTAATCGGACACCGTCACCCCTGTTAAATAACTTGACCCCGTATGAGTGTCTCTTTGGAACTGCCCCTTCTTATGCCAATTTAAGAGTGTTTGGGTGCCTCGCTTACGCTCATAATCAAAACACCCACGGCGATAAATTTGAGAAAAGGAGTCGGAAGAGTATTTTTGTTGGGTATCCAAGTAATAAAAAGGGCTGGAAGCGAATCCTTTTATGTCTCTCGTGACGTTATTTTTCATGAAGGAATTTTTCCTTTTTCTACTGCTTCTACTTCGACCCACTCCACTCCCGACTCTACCATTGACCCGCCTGTTACCGATGAGCCATTTAATGGGTCGGATAGCCTGCCTGCTGGAACTACTCCTGACCCGCCTCCCACAGCAGCCACGGGTTCAGGTCCAGAACCCGTGACCGACACCTCCACTGAACCGTCATCTGGTACTGCTGCCGTGGCTGGTTCCTCTATAGCTGGTACTTCCAATGACGAAATGGGTAAAGGCCGCCGATTAAAATTTCCTAATTCTCGTCTCAGCGGGTATGTGCTCGACACCGTCCGTAGTCCGTCCCCTCCCTCAAGCACACCTAGCTCTCCAGCGTCCTCCTCAGGTACGCCTTACACCTTAACTAATTATGTCAATTGCAATTCTTTTTCGGCTAGCCATCGTGAGTTTCTTGCAGCTGTGACATCTGGTGTTGAGCCTCCCTCATTCAAAGAAGCTATTCGTGATCCGGGTTGGTGTGACGCAATGAAACATGAAATTGATGCCCTTGAGCGTAACGCTACTTGGGAATTGACAGCCTTACCGCCCGGCAAGAAGGCTTTAGGGTGTCGATGGGTGTACCAAATTAAATACAAGAGTGATGGCACTGTGGAACGCTTAAAAGCCCGTCTTGTTGTTTTTGGGAATCATCAGATTGAGGGTCTGGATTATGGAGAAACTTTCGCTCCAGTTGTCAAGATGGGTACCATTCGTGCTTTACTAGCTGTTGCCGCTATCAATCGATGGGAACTTCATCAAATGGACGTTCATAATGCCTTCCTCCACGGTGATTTGCATGAAGAAGTCTATATGCGTTTGCCTCCCGGTTTCAGTCGAGGTCAAGAGGGTAAAGTTTGCCGTCTCAAAAAGTCCCTCTATGGCCTTCGCCAAGCTCCCCGATGCTGGTTTGCTAAGCTCACTTCTGCTCTTAAGTCCTATGGTTTTACTCAATCATACTCGGACTACTCATTATTTTCTTACTCGCAAGGCGAAGTTCGTTTATTCATTCTCATTTATGTCGACGACTTGGTCATCGCTGGTAATGATTCTTCCGCTGTTGCAAAGTTTAAAACTTACTTGGGCACTTGCTTTAATATGAAGGACTTGGGAGTGTTGAAGTACTTCTTGGGCTTGGAGGTCTCTCGCAGTTCCGAAGGCATTTATGTCTCTCAACGCAAATATGCTCTTGATATCATCTCAGAAACTGGGTTACTCGGGTCCAAACCCGCTACCACACCGATTGAGCAACATCACAAATTGGATGAGGCCACGGGTGAGTTTCTCACGGACATTGAATCTTATCGCCGTCTCGTGGGCCGGTTAGTTTACCTTTCGGTTACTCGTCCTGATTTATCTTATGCCGTTCACATTCTATCGCGCTTTATGCATCAACCTCGTACCAAACATATGGACGCTGCCTTACGCGTTGTCCGTTATCTCAAAGGCAGTCCGGGTCAAGGCATTTTATTACGGGCAGATAGTGACTTAGCCATTACCGGCTGGTGTGATTCTGATTGGGGTGCTTGCTCGTTGTCTCGCCGCTCAATTACAGGGTGGTATATTTTTCTTGGCAGCTCCCCTATTTCGTGGAAGACACGTAGACAACACACGGTCTCTCTATCCTCCGCGGAAGCTGAGTATCGATCTATGGCCAATATCGTTTGCGAATTAAAATGGTTGAAAGGACTCCTCACTGATTTCGGTGTTACCTTGTCTCGGCCCATGGCCATTTTCTCGGATAGCCAATCTGCTCTCCAACTTGCCAGTAATCCGGTCTTTCATGAGCGCACGAAACACATTGAAATCGATTGCCATTTCGTGCGTGATGCCATTACCGAAGGACTCATTGTTACGTCTCATGTTTCTACAAAAGATCAGCTTGCAGATATCCTTACCAAAGCTTTGGGCGCATCACAATTTCTTGCTCTTCTTCGCAAGCTGGGCACTCTTGATCTCCATGCTCCAGCTTGAGGGGGGTATTAGGAATATATGATTTACATAACTAATGTTGTTGTTATTCTTACGATATTCTAGCCTAAACAGTAGAATATTGTTGGGATATCGTTACCTTGCATTGTAACTATTTAAGGCCAAAAGCTAAACCTAATACAAACACAATTCACCTCTATAATTCCTTAACAAGTACAGAACGTTTTGCATGAAAACCGATAGACGGCTCAAATCATATCATTGTTACAAATAATTCGTGTTATTCGGCTAAACGATTAAAAGATATGTCCCGATCAAAATGATGTCGATACCAACAACCCCAGACTTACAATTAGTTTATAATCCTAATCTGATTTTGTTAATTTCTTTAAGATAGTGCCGTGTTTGATAGCCTAAACGTCCAAATTTGTTTGGTATCAAGGAATTAAAGAAAGGAACACATAACGACATTAGACAACAGCTCATTCTCTTTCTTTATTTAGATTAAATGCAAAATAAGTGACAATCTACTAAAGTGTAAACAATGTACGACGTCGTTTTACAATGGGAAGTGTAAAACTGAAGCTTCCATTCGCGGAAACTTTGCTAGATTCCCTTGATCTCACTGCCTTTTTATCATAATCCCATATACGGAAACTAATAAGGTAGTGATTAATTATTGCGTAGTCATACCGTATGATACACTAATACGGTCTTTTTAATAAACATGGCTCACTATGTAAAACAATCTTAATTTATAAGCTGTTGTTTCACTTGTTTGTAAAGGCAATTATACCGTCAATTATTATCAAGTACTCCTTATAACTTAAAACAAGTTGTTCTAATATTTAACCCGTTTGTTTAAAAAAAATTAGTGATAGAAGAGAAAGGGATCAACACGAAAAATACGAGCATTGAGGGATACGACGAAAAACTAACCAAATAGCCACGAAAGCGGGATTGAATAAGAACAGCAGCCCAAACTTGACCATTATACCTACGCGTTGAAACCGTCGGTTCACAACACTGTCCACTATGCGTCACTCTAACAGCATCAGCGACGAATACGGGGAGCTCATCGGGGCAATCCTGTCCATCAGCTGCGGTTTGACCGTAGCTGTGAGACCGAGGGCGGGAAATGGAGGAGGATTTTTCGCGGTAAGACTTGACAAAGTTCCACTTACGTTTGTCCTTGGGAGGTTTGGAAGACGGTTTTTGGTTCGGATTTGGGTTTGGATTTGAGTCGGGTCGTTTTAGGCCGAGAAGGGTACGGAACCACCTTGATGCTTTACCCATTTGTTGGCGGGCATTTGTTTCGGTAAATGGAGAGAAATGATGAAAGAGAGAATGGTGGGGGTTTTAATGAGGCGGGGGGTTTATAAATGTTGGGAAGAAAGGTACGGTTGAAAACATAAATGTATGAATAACGTCATTTTGTTATGAGTTGTACTTGTTCTTAAATCCAATTTATTCAACTCATCTTCTTTTATTAATGATTTTCAACCTCAACCCCCCCCCCTCTTGTGCTAACTGCTCAGCCTTCTCCACTCTCCTTCTGTAGCGTTAACATTTACGGGTTTTTTTATGAGTTTTTTGTAAGATGACACTTACCATTTAGGCCTTTTGTAAATCTAGTGCCTAATGTTGACATTTACCATTTTTTGTTACATGGCACCAAAATGAGAATTCCGTCAAAAAAAGTCAAACTTCCGTCTTGAATTAACGGAGGAATGCTTTCATGGATTTACCCACTTGTTTATACCATTCTTCATCCTTTTCATCCTCTTGACTAACCCTAATTTAAATTAATTAACTCTCCATTGATTTTATTTTTCTTTCTTCATCATCCTCAACTTTGCCTCTTAACGCGTCAATCTTACTTTCTAACTCATTATATACTCAAACCCTAACTTCTGTTGATGAAGTTCCTTCTTCAATGAACTATTATCCTTCCACAAATTATTTATCAATCTACTTTGCCATAAGTCATGTCATCATCAAACACTTAAAAAACATAAAATCACGCATACCGTCTGCATTATAAAACTTACATTCCATAGATTTCCTACCCGGATTTAGGTCTGCCTATGATGCCTTCAAAGCCGTCGTACACCGCAATTACAATTGCATCTCACTATAGAGTTTGCTGGGTTTGAAGAAGACTTGAAGTTAACATAGTGGGTTGGATTGAAAAATGCAGATTTTGAAGTCGGGTTACAAAGGAGGGATGAACCAATTATGGGGTAAAATAAAAGAGGGTTCAATTGGAGATAAAATAGAGGAGGGTTAGATTGTGTTATACTCCCTCCGTACCACATCAAAGGTAACGTAGGGAAAAATGGAGTATTTAAGAAAAAGTGGAAAAAGTAAGGGTAAAGAGGGAATAAATAGGTGGGGTATGTAAT